>CM076584.1:549479358-549696529 GCA_034641835.2 Pinus albicaulis
TACACCAAAGGTTTTTAAAAACCCTTTATCATGCGTTATATAAAACATAACAAAAAAAATTAAAAAATAAACGTTAAAACAAACTATGACATGATCATAAACCTCCGCCGGACTTCAAAAACATTAATCCAAACTGTAACAAAAGTTCGTGTTACAAAATGAGTCTTGTGACGTCATCGCTTGGACACGCGATGAATTATCAAATCGCGTTCATAAAAAAATATCGGGTCTGCAAAATGCTTTTGGGTATGGGCCCAAAATAAGACCCGAAATGTTTATTCTTTTGCCTCATAACGGTTTCGGGTCCGGAAATGGCTGTGCGAACCGGCCCAAATAAAAACCCGATGCAATAAGATTCCTCCGTGTGTCCTATTGACTTGGAAATTGGGACTACCGGTCTTTGTGGTTGCGGTGTTTTGATTTGTTGGTGAATGGCGTGGACCACTGCTCCCGTGGCCTCAAACAAAACAAAAATAAAAGGCTCTGTTTTTCATTTAAACTCTAATGCTCTGTTTTCTGAATTGACTGTTCAACCAAAGTAGTAAGCGGTTGTTCTTGAAAACATGAAAACAAAATTGGAAAGCGACTGTGTGCAGAACAGTGAACCGCTCCTGTACTACTTCACCTTCAGATGTACAAGCATACAGTTGAAATTAACATTTCAACACTCCCCCTTAAGTTCAACTGCTGGGTTATTAGTCATACCCAAACATTTCCATAAAAATTCAAAACTTTTTTGTCCCAAAGGTTTGGTCAGAATGTCTGCAAACTTCTCTTGAGTTCTGCAATGTTTTAAAACAATTTCTCCACTTTTCACCAATTCCCTGATGTAGTGAAACTTGGTATCAATGTGTTTCGTTCTTTTATGAAACACATAATTATTTGATAATGCAATAGCTGAGCTATTGCCACAATAAATCACTGTGCCTTTTGATTTCTCTTGGCATAAACTTCTCAACATCCTCCTCATCCAAACTTCTTGACACGTTGATGCTGTAGCTGCCACATACTCTGCCTCTGCTATAGAAAATGCTACAATAAGCTGCTTCTTAGAAGCCCATGAAATGGCTCCTGAACCCGTGTGAAAAACACAACCAGAAGTACTTTTCTGGTCATCTACACTTCCAGCCCAATCACTGTCAGTGTATCCAATTAACTCATAATTTTCTGAAGTAGTATATAAAATTCCATACCTTTTAGTTCCTTTAACATACCTCAGAATTCTTTTTGCTTCCTACAAATATGATTCTTTTGGCCTCTCCATGAATCTGGAAATCAAACTAACAACATGCATAATATCCAGCCTAGTTGTAGTCAAATACATGAGGCTTCCAACTATGCTCTTGTACAAACTAGGATCAAAATCCTTACTGCTGTCCTCTTTACTGAGTTTTAATCCTATCACCGTGGGAGTAATTGCTGCCTTGCAATCCTGCATGTTAAATCTCTCCAAAACTTCATTCACATACTTTTCCTGAGAAATAAAAATTTTATTTTCATTTTGCTTTACTTCTATTCCTAAGAAGTATTTCAGCAAACCCATATCAGTCATTTCAAATTCATCATTCATGACCTTCTTAAAATTTTCAACAAGGTAATCATCATTACCTGTAAATATCACATCATCAACATCTAACAAAACAATCAGCATCTTACCATCTTTCTCCTTCATGTATAAGGTGGGTTCTCCTTCACATTTTTCAAATCCATTCTCCAGTAGATAGGAATCTATCCTAGTGTACCATGCTCTTGGTGCTTGTTTCAACCCATAAAGAGCTTTCTTCAATCTGCACACTTTGTGCTCTTGGCCTTTCTTCTCATAGCCTAGAGGTTGTTCAATATAAACCTCTTCCATTAACACTCCATTTAGGAATGTTGATTTCACATCCATTTGGTAAACTTTCCACTTGTTTTGTGTTGCTATGGACAACACTGCTCTCACAGTTTCCATTCTTGCAACTGGTGTGAAAGTTTCCTCATAGTCTCTCCCATGTTGCTACTTATACCCTTTGACAACAAGTCTGGCCTTGTGTCTTTCAATCTTACCTTCAGCATTACTTTTGGTCTTGCAGACCCATTTAACTCCAATCACTTCTTTACTTTTTGGGAGTTCAACCAAATCCCATGTTTTATTTCTTTCTATGGAATTAATTTCTTCATCCATAGCTTCTATCCATTTCTTATCTGTAATGGCTTCTTAAAAATGAATAGGATCATCAACATGACAATACAAATAAACTAAAGAGTTCATACCTTCATTTGTTGCCTCTTGCTCATAAATTTCATTTAAATTTATGAACTTTGTTCCTCTTTCATTTGGTGTACATGTGCTTGAAGTAGCACTCGAATCTCCTCCTTGTGGTGTGCTTGGAGAAGCACTCTCATTACTTCTCAAGGGTGTCCCTTGCTATCCTTGTGTTGGTTCTGCTATTGAGGGATGTATTTCAGCCATCTCTTCATCATTTTCATCATGAGAAAAATAGTTTATAACATTCATTGTTTTCTCAATGCTTCCATCCCAAGCTTCCTCTTCAATAAAATGAACATCTCTGCTCACAATAAAATTCTTGGTGGATGGGTTATATAACCTGTAAGCTTTGGATTCCTCATTGTATCCAATAAAAACACATTTCTCCCCCTTACTGTCCAACTTCTTTCCTAGCTGATCTGGAATGTGTGCATAAGCCACACAACCAAAAACTTTCATGTGGGTGACTCCTTGCTTTGTGCCACTCCATGCTTCTTCCGGAACTCTATTCATTAATGCTTTTTTTGGGCATCTATTTAAAATATACGCTGCATAATGTATAGCTTCATCCCAATAATCATTTGGCAAATGTTTTTCCTTGAGCATACTCCTTACCATATTCATGATTGTCCTATTTTTCCTTTCGACAACTCCATTTTTTTGCGGAGTGTACCTTGATGTAAATTGCTTGTGTATGCCAATTTCTCTACAAAAACGTAGAAATTCTTTTGAGATGTACTCACTTCCTCTATCAGTCCTAAGGACTTTGATATGCTGCCCACTTTGGTTCTCAACAAGTGCTTTGAAATTGCAGAATTTTTCAAACACTTCACTTTTATTTTTCAAAAAATAAACCCAAGTTTTTCTTGTAAAATCATCAATAAAAGTTAATATATAGTGGTTATTTTCAAGTGATGGTGTTTGCATTGGTCCACATAAATCTGAGTGGACAATTTCTAAGGGTGCTTGTGCCCTTATGCTTTTTCTGGATAGAAAAATTTCTCTGTGTTGTTTACCCAAGATACAACTTTCACATAGGCTGTCTAGTTTCTCAATCAATGGAAATCCTCTTACCATTCCTTTCCTATGTAACAAATTAAGACCTCCAAAGTTGAGATGTCCAAATCTCAAGTGCCATAACCAATTCTCATCTTTTGCTTCTCTTTGGAAAGCCTCTTGTGTCACTACTGCCATTTCTTCTCCATTCTTCAAATCTGCCCTCATCCTAAGAGGGAACATTCTATTCCTTGTCATCTTTATTTCAGAAATACATTGTTTGCTTGGAGGTTTATCCATGATGGTGCATACATCATATTCAAAGAAAACATTGTATCCCTTTTGAATGAGCTGCCCAATGCTTAACAAATTACATTTCATACCCGGTACATAATATACATCAGATATGCTCTTCTTTTCTCCCTTCTTTGTTAAGACATTTACTATGCCTTTTCCTGTGACAGAAATCTTACTATCTGTTCCCAATGTGACTTGAAGCTTCACATTTTTGTCTAACATAGAAAACATAGCAATGTTTCCTATCATATGGTTGCTACATCCTGAATCCAAAAACCATAAATCTTCACTCTTTTCCTCAGCCATATTACATGCTAAAAGCAATTTATCTTGGTTGATATTTTCTCTAGTGAAATTTGCACTGGGTCTATTACCATATTATTCTGCTTCTTCCTACATTCATTTGTATAATTCCCATAATTTTTACAATAATGACACTGTACATTGGATTTATCATACCTTTGTCCATGAGCATGTTGTTGTCCACTTTGTTGGCTGCTGCTTTGGCCTTGGTTCTGATTTTGATTGTTGCCCCTTCCTTGAGCATTTGCTGGACTATTTCTTCCTCCTCTGTTTTGGCTTCTGCCTCTTCCTCTCTTGTTTCCTCTACCTTGACCTCTTCCTCTTCCAAAGGACATCTGGGTCTTGAAGACATTCTCCAAAGATGAGTTTTCATTTCTACCCAATCTCTATTCATGTGTCATTAGTGATGCATGAATCTCATCAACTGAAAATTTTGAGAGATCCTTTGTCTCTTCTATGGTGATGACTATAACATCAAACCTTGAGGGTAAGCTCCTAAAAATTTTCTCCACAATCCTTCTTTCTTCAAGTGTATCTCCATGAGACCTTATCTGTGTGACCATACCAATCACATGTGTGAAGAATGAGTCTATGTTATCATACTCCTTCATGCAGAGAGTCTCAAAATCTCTCCTCAGCAATTGTAGTTTTGTTTTCTTCACTTTCTCCATGCCTTGATAAGTTGTCTTGAGAGTTTCCCATGCTTCTTTGGATCTCTTAGTTGTTGCTATCCTTGGAAACACACTCTCATGTACTGCTTGATACAAATATAAGAGGGCTTAAGAGTCCTTCTTCTTATTGCTCTTCAACAAGTCCTTCTCTGCCCGAGTTAAGGAATTAAACTCATTTTCATCTACTGGCTCTTCAAAACCATCCTCAACAAGTTCCCATAAGTCTTGAGAGGCAAACAGGGCTCTCATGGTGATTGCCCAATAATCATAGTTTTTCCCATTAAATTGTGGGAGTTGAGCATTACAATTACTCATTCTTGTGTTGGCTCCTCCCATACTTGCACTCTGAACTATGCTTCAAATACTTGACTGTGAATTTATAAAATAAATTGACTGTCTTCAAACAGTAACACAAAAAAAATTATGTCTTGAGAATACCTTGGATTCTTTTTTACTGAGGCTTCACTCTGCTGGAGAAGCCACTACAACAAAAAATCCTTCCTTTAGCTTCTTTGACACCTTCAAAGAGCCTGAACTAGCTTTGATACCATGTTGGAATTTCTGAGAATTCCTGAACAAACTCAGAGAGAATGATACTCTCCTTCTTAACACAGAGAAATTTAAAAAAAAATTGCTTACAGAGAGACAGAGTTGAAAAACTGTAACAATTTCATTAACTATGAAAAAACTATTACAAAAATATTCCTCTGTTTGAGGGATTAAAAAATGGACTGCTACACACAGTGCCAAGAAAAAACACTTCTCCCTATCTCACCAAAATTTCGCACTAAACTGTGCTCTGTCTCACATACAAAATTCACTCTGTCTTTTTAAAAAAATAGCCTTCAAGCTCTTACACTGTTTCTCAACACTATTGTGTATAAAAAAAATACACCTTTTAAACTCTACTGTGTATTACATATTACATTAGCCTCTCGGGCTATTTCAATTTTTAATGTGGTGCAACACATGTTTTCAATTTTCAAACAAAATAAAATGTATAACTAAAATATAACTAAAAGCTAAACAAAAGAGCATGGCCCACCGGGCTCTATTACAAAAGCGCATATGACATATATTAAAACATAATACACCAAAGGTTTTTAAAAAGAATTTATTGTGCGTTATATAAAACATAACAAAACAATTTAAAACCTAAACTTTAAAACAAACTATGACATGATCATAAACCTCCGTCAGACTTCAAAAAGATTAAGCCAAACTGTAACAAAATTTTGTGTTACGAAATGAGTCTTGTGACGTCAGCGCTTGGACGTGCGATGAATTATCAAATCGTGTTCATAAAACACTATCGGGTCTGATAAATGGTTTTGGGTACGGGCCCAAAATAAAACCTGAAATGTTTATTCATTTCGCCTCATAACGGTTTCAGGTCCGGAAATGGCTGTGCAAATCGGCCCAAATAAAAACCCGATGCAATAAGATTCCTGCGCATGTCCTGTTGAGTTGGTAAGTGGGACCGCCGATCTTTTTGGTTGTGGTGTTTTGATTTTTTGGTGAATGGCATGGACCACTGCTCCCATGGCCTCAAACAAAACAAAAATAAAAGGCTCTGTTTTTCATTTAAACTCTGATGCTATGTTTTTTGAATTGACTGTTCAACCAAAGTAGTAAGCAGTTGTTCTTGAAAACATGAAAACAAAATTGGAAAGTGGCTGTGTGCAGAACAGTGAACCTCTCTTGTAATGCTTCACCTATAGATGTAAAAGCCTGCAGTTGAAATTAAAATTTCAACATGGCGGAACCCACTCTTGGCACACTTTCATTGATTATCCTGGTATCCTATTAAGAACTCTTCTTTTTTCTTCCTAGATGAACCCTCTCGCCCAGTTTTGTTACTTGATTCCTCCCTCTCTACAATTTTATCTCCCTGCAACGTCAAGTGATGAACTCACATCACTACTAAATGAACTAAACGTTGAACCCTACAGCCCGACATTGTTAATTGACAGTCTTCATCCAACATAAATACAACTCTGTCTCCTAACACTGTTAAATGACAAACTCCTATGAGTGTTTACAAATCTAAGTGTTTTCTTCCTTCTACTTGTCTTATAACTTTCAACCTTGGTTCCTCTATGAGGGCCAATTCTTCCACTTATTTCTATGATACTTCGTCCACTATGCCACTCTAATTTTTAATTAAAATTTGGTCATTTATTACTCTGTTGATCAATCATCTCTAATTTCTAACTGAGTCTAGGAATAATCAAAGGATTTGTGCCTTCTTCGGTCTCTAGCTCCTCTGCAATATCTCTGTCTCTTTTTCTAAACACTTCTATCGTTCCCTCTAACATTCGAATAAATTCAATTTACCTCACTCCATCACGACTCCACTGCGCTCTGATTTTGCAACAATTGTGTATGTAAATGCCTCCTAATCTTGACCATAAAAGACTACAAAATATATAATTCATTCAAATTCATTACAACACATAGAGATCAGTTTTGCACAATAAGAGGGAATGCACACCGATTGACTCAAGATACTTGAACATAGTGTTTTCTTCTATTAAAGAATAAATTAAACATATTTAAATCAGGCACACTTTGGCCTAATCTACAACAATGGAGCCCATTTTGGTCGTTTGACCTTACTTTGTCTCTAACTTCTTGATTCTCTCTTTCATTACATATTTACACAAAATGATTCAAAACTAAATTCTGGCTTAGATCCACTATTTCCTCACTTAAGCTAAGCTAAATTCTGGCTTAGATACACTATTTCCTCACTTAAGCTAAGCTAAATCCTCTGGATCTAAATTTTCCTCAAAATATCTAACTAATTCCCAAATTTATCTAACTCTCTCAATGTTCTTGAGACTTCTCCAATACTTAGATCCCTTGATCCCTTATGCTTAAACACAAGCTCACGTCGCTGAACAAGTATGACCAAGCACTGTATCAAGGTAGGAAAGAAAATATGGCTCTCACTAAGGCTCAGTTATGTCAATATTGGTGCCCAACATTCAACAATATGTAGAAAAATCTAATCTAAATATTTTTCTCGAATACAATAGCATAAGGATGTTTCCTTCTCACCATGCCTTATCCCCTTACATTGGATCCTTCTTATTGATTGTTTTAGGATCTTGAAGATAGACTTCATGGCATGTGAAGTAAAAAATTACATGTCACACAATTTCCATGTTATTCTTAACTCCCACCATTCCATTATGAGTTTTTCATTCAAGTTGGATACTCAATTATGAATTTTTGACAATCCATTATGAGCTTTTTAGTCAATTATGTTATTTAAGCCCATAACATTTCATAAAAACATTGTAAAGCCTATGTTATAAAAAACAATCATAACTTGGACTCATCATGCATCTGATTAACCATTATGTTAAAGTTAGACACTATATCTGTCTTTATGCCCTTTAGTATGACACTCTAATCAATTGTGGATGCTTCCCTTTGAAGCATAAGGATCATGATTGAGTAGAGAGGTTTATTCTACAACTCAATATAAGGGGATGGGGATGTGTAAGCCCATCAATCTTAGAGTTGACAACTTCATATATATCTATCTATAGAAAAATTATTGTTAAAACAAAATATTTTAATGTTGTATATAAAAAATATTCAATATGGGTTATCAATAAAATATTTTAATACTAGTTATGATTGATATATATTTAGAAATATATTAATAATAAAAAAATATTCTAATTTTCCCTAATATACATGTTATATAAATTAATTTAATGTCAACTATGTATATATTATGTATCATTTTAAGAAAAAAAAGTATTTATGATGATTTATTTTAATGGTTAAAGAATTCGTTTGATCCTATATACACTCCAATCAACAATACAATTTAAACAATGAAAAATTACACATTGTATTTTTCACTCTAAAGAAGTTTGTACCTAAGAAATTTTATCCCTCTCGACTCATGTTAGATTCTTACATTAACTTTAGATGGATCTATGTTGGTATATTGGAAGTAACAACTCCACTATGTGGATACCTTGATTGAGACAAGAGGTTGTCTCCAACCTAGTATGAACGAGATGTTGTGATGTCCTATTATGTTATCTAAAAGAAATTGACTTAGTGAAATAAAAATAAAATTATTTAAAATAAAATTCAAATTATTTCAAATAAAAGTAAAATAAATGTTTTTATAACAAACTAATTCTTGTTAATATTGTTACAATAATTCACGTAAAATTGATGTTGTAGAGTCAATTTACACCGCGACTTGTCAAAATTGTGATTTCAATAAATCCTTATCAGATTCTAGACAAACTAGATGAGACAATAAACTGGAAATATTGTGATTTCAATGAATCCTTAGACAAACTAGATCAAAAAATAAACTAGAAATATTTACAAAATGCCCAGACCTAAACACTATTGAATCTTTGTATTATCTAACTTTATTATTAGAAACTTTTCATTTTAACATTTTTTATTAAAATTTGAATTATTAAAATTCTTATTCATAATCATTAATACAAATTTTAATGTAAATTACTTTCTCATCTAACCCACTGCACCAAACTCCTACAAATTCAATAATTTTGATAAAATTTAGCACTAGGGATGCTCATGTTGAAACTGTGAGAATAATCTAGAATAATGTAGAAATAGGAGTGGTTATGGTTTATTGAGCGAGAGTTTTTAAATTAGAGTTTAGTTCCACCAGTTCAGGATTGTTGCCTCAAACTTAGGAAGATTAGGTGAGCGCCTATGCTATAAATATGTAATGTTATCATGAAGCTATGGACAAGTTGCGTGAGCTCTATCTCACATTGTGTGTGTTTCATTTGCTTGATTTAGTTTGGTATCAGAGCCATGACATTCAAATCCTACTACTAATTAGGGTGCAACACCTAAATCCGTTGCGATCCATCGATTGCGTCCTACGTAAGGAGGGCCGATAGGAGTATAGATCTCCTGGCATAAGGCATTCACACAGGATACGATCCATCGTGGTTGTGCTGCATGGATCGGATCTCAGAGGCAGATTGATTGACAGGAGGACATTTTTCGAGCTACGAGCCATTGCACTGTGTATTGAATTTATTTGTGTATTTGGAGGGTTAAACCGGGCTGTTGCAGCCACATTTGCGTTTTCCCTGAAAATTCATATCAGAGCCTGAATGGATTTCCATCGTTGGGAACAAAGGCAACAATCTTCTTTCCATTCTTAGAGTTGAGCTTCCCGTTTTACATTTTTCCTTCTCTAGATATTGTCGCAGATTGGCTTGTTAAATTTTAGTCATGCATACAGTTTGCTGTAGTATCTATGTTGAAGGTGGTGTAAACAACTTTGGCACTAAAAAATTTCCTTCTCCAGGCCCAAATCTCCACACATAAAACACTCTTTAACACCATTCTACAATTGTGTTTTGCTATATAAATCCTTTTCGAAATTTGAAGGCATATTTGTCACTTTGAACTCTTGATAAGCTGAACTCTTGCAGACTTACGAATAGCAGAGTTTGGATGCATGGCCTCAATACCTATTTTTTTTCTTTCCTCTTCTTGATCATTGAAGTGAATTAATTTCCCGCTACTTAGATCCTTGAATTTGGTCATTGTTGTTGAAAACAATGGCTAATCCTCTTGTCGATTCATATTTAAGAATCCACCAAACTTGATGGCGAAAACTACGTCAATTGGAAGTTAAATCTAATCACAGTTCTCGAGGCATACAACCTCTGGACGATTTTCAAAGGTGACGATCCCAAGCTTGCTACTGCCACCGCGATTCCAGATTGGGATAACTGAGAAATGAAAGTGAAAGTGTTGTTGCGCATGTCAGTAAAGGAAAACCATTGCTCACATTCGGGACTATACATCTTCAAAGCACACATGGGAAACTCTTAAAGGTTTGTATGAAACTACTAATGCAAACCGCATTTTATTTTTAAAAATGAAGCTATTATCTATCAAAATGGAATCCAATGAAAGCATCAATAACTTTGTTTCTAGAATTAAAGACTTAACCGATAAGCTTGGTGACATTGGTGAAAAAGTGTTTAGTAGCGATTTAGTAACTATTGCTTTGAAGGGTTTATTCCAAGACTATAAAGTCTTTATTTCAGCACTCTCAGCTAGACCAACGCCTCCTACATTTGATGAATTGGCTGGAATTATTCTTTAAGAATAAGAGAGAATGAAACATTTAGAACTGGATTCAAATGGTTATGATTTGGAATTGATTGCAAGAGGTAAAAGATCATTCCGAGGGAGACCATGGGACAGGAACATAGGCCATTTTCAAGCAAAGCAGAAAGGTATGACACATCGTGATTCTTATGTTAAGAGAAATATTGAATGTGATTATTGTGGAAAAATTGGACATCTAGCTAAAGATTGTTATAGAAGAAATAATCATGAATCAAATCAGAGACATAGAAGTAGTAATGGAAATTTCATGAACAGAGGCACTTCAGTTACTGATGGATTTAGGAATCTTAAATTATTTCTTTCTGATGTTGCATTGTATGCTGAAACTGATGATGACACTGCCTGGTTCATAGATTATGGTGCATCAACTCATATGACTTGTAATAAATAATGGTATGATAAATATTACGAGAAAACTGATGGCACACACATTTAACTAGGATATAATAGGTCACATAAAGTCCATGGCTATGGCATAATAAGTGTGTACTTACCTAATGGAAAAATGAGACAGATTCATGATGTGATGTATGTTCCCTCTATTAAAAATAATTTCATATATGTTTCAACTATCACTGATAATCATTTAAAAGTGGAATTTGGTAAATTGGGGTGTATTGTGAATGATGTTCAGGATCACTACAGGGTTGTTTCCATAGGTACCAGGGTTGGTGGATTTTATAAATTGGATGTGACAATGAAGTGTCATGTTGCATTGACATCCACAGCATCGTCAACAGCAGAGTTATGGAATCACAGGTATGGGCACCTAAATTACAATGGTTTATTGTTGTTGCAAAGAAAAACAATGGTTGAAGGTCTTCTTGTTATGAAGTGTGAACATTTACCATGTGAATCTTGTGCACTTGGTAAGAAACATAGAGAGGAGTTTCGTGTTCATACATAGAAATGAAAATATGATATACTTGAATTACACTGATGTATGTGGACCTATGCAAACTAGTTCGCTTGGTGGTGCTTCCTACTTTCTTATTTTTGTTGATGATAGATCTAGATATACATGGGTCTATTTCCTACGAAGAAAAAGTGATGTATTTGAGTATTTTAAAGAATTCAAAACTTATTCTTATTCAGAAGTGCTATTTATTTGAAGAATCGAAGTCCCACTAAGAAATTAGCTTTTCAAACTTCTTTTGAGATTCTTATCGTCATAAACCTGATGTCAGTTATTTAAGAGTATTTGGATGTACTACCTTTTCACATATTCCTAAGGATAATAGAACAAATCTTGATGCAAAGTCAATCAAGTGTGTTTTTATTGGGTATTGTACATATCAGAAATCATATAAATTGTTTGATCCCAGTTCACATAAACTGTTTGCAAGTCGAGATATGGTGTTTCATGAGAATGCTGATAAAAGTGTTACAATGAATGATTCTTGGCATATATCTAATGATGATGATGTAAACAATGATACTTTGGTTAAACATAAACAAGAATAGGTACACGTATAGGTTGAAGACCAGAATGAAAGCAACATGAGCACATCCAGCAGCAGTGATTGATCACGAGAGGAAGATTCAGCTCAAAGTAGGAGAATCATGGATGGAACTCCAACAGGTATTGTAGAAACAAGAAGGTCAACTCGACAAACCCAGCTTCCTGCAAGTTATAGAGATTATGCCTTGATGTCTAATATCATGAATGTTGTAGAACTAGTTGATTATGAACAAGCTAAAGAGAATGAACAATGGAGAAATGCTATGAATGATGAATATGACTCTCTTATGAAAAATCAAACATGGGAATTAGTTGAGCTCCCTAAAAACAAAGTTCCAATTGGAAGCAAAAGGTTATATAAATCCAAATTTAACGCAGATGGTAGCATTGATAAATTTAAGGTGAGATTAGTTGCAAAAGGATATGCTCAACAGTAGGGAATTGATTATGAAGATACTTTTGCACCAGTAGCTAAATTGAATACAATTAGAGTACTGATTGCATTGGTTACAAAACATAATTGGAATATACATCAATTGGATGTCAAATCTGCTTTTCTGAATGGTGATTTAAAGGAAGAAGTTTATTTGGTTCAACCTAAAGGATTTGTCAAACATGGATAGGAGCATCTAGTTTGGAGGTTAAGAAAAGCCTTATATGGTTTGAAATAGGCGCCGAGATCATGGTATGTAAATATTGATACCTTATTTTATCAGAATGGATTTGTTAAAATAAAAAATGATCTTAACCTGTATGTTAAGGAAGATGAAGAAGGAAATGTTGCTTTAATTTTTTTATATGTGGATGATTTTATTATCACATGTAGTGCTTACAAGTTAATTGAATAAATTAAAATTCAGTTGTCTCAGGAATTTGAAATGAAAGATCTGGTTGAATTTCATTACTATTTAGGAATTTAGGTATGGAGAGAGCCTGGTAAAACATTGATCACCTAAAGTAAATGCACAAAGTAAATTCTTAAAAAGTTCAATATGAGTGATTGCAAAGCTATTTCAACTCCCTTAGAACAGAATGCAAAGTTGTAGAAAGAAGATGGAACTAAAGAGGCAAATGGAACTTTATATCATCATTTGGTGGGAAGAATGAAATATCTCACCACTACCAGACTAGACATTGCATACTCAGTCAATATCCTAAGTCATTTTATGGCTAAGCCTTCAGGAAATCACTGGAACGCTACAAATAAAGTTCTCCAATACTGAAAAGGAACAACCAATTTAGGTATTATGTATACTGATGAATCTGATGTTGCACTGATAGGTTTTTCTGATTCAGATTGGGCAGGAAATCCTGATGACAGATGATCTACCTCTGGCTATGCATTCCATATAGGATCAGGGGTTGCGTCATGGAGTAGTAAGAAACATCCAACTATTTCTTTATCATCAACATAATATGAATACGAAGCTTTGACCAATACTGGTTGTGAAGCTGTTTGGTTGTGGAGAATTCTTGCAGATCTCGAAGAGGAGAAAAGTGGTTCAACATGTATAAATTGCAATAATCAAAGTTCTATCAAATTAGCACACAATCCAATATATCATGCCAGATCAAAACACATTGAGCTTCAATACCACCTTGTACGAGAGAAGATTGAATCAAATGAAATTGATTTAGTATTTTGTAATACCAAGGACAATATGGCCGATATCTTTACCAAGCCTCTTGGTAAACTCAAGTTTGAAGTTTTTAGAAGTAAATTAGGTGTTGTATAAAATCCATTTCTCCATTAAGGGAGCATGTGAGAATAATCTAGAATAATATAGAAATAGGAGTGGTTATGGTTTGTTAAACGAGATTTTTTAAATTAGAGTTTAGTTCCACCAGTTCAAGATTGTTGCCTCAAACTTAGGAATATTAGGTGAGCGCCTATGCTATAAATATGTAATGTTATCATGAAGCTATGGACAAGTTGTGTGAGCTCTGTCTCACATTGTGTGTGTTTCATTTTCTTGATTTAATTGAAACTGGGTTTACACCATTTTGATTGGAGGGAAAAGTTAAAAAACAAAATTCACCACATCACATTCACATTTTGTTATCCTAATTTATTATTACAAATGTTTCACTTTAATATTTTTGTACTAAAATTTGAATTATTAAAATTTTATTTATAGTCCATCGTACAAAACTAGCATGAATATAATATAACCTAAAAGTGCAAATATTCATGGGAAGCAATAGGTTATTTTTCAATCTATCAATAATATCACAATTATCAGACTAAAATAATAATTTTTATATTTATAATATTACATTATATATCCACCAATTTTCAATTGTATTATTTTAATTTGACTTACTCTACATTACATTACATAATTTTTTACGGAGATGGATCAAAACTCTGTAGAGTGCCTCTTTTCCCAACCATCATAGATCTATCTTAGCTCTGGATCTATTACGTAATTAGGGAGATGGATCAAAACTTTAGAGTTTCAAATGTTTCCTCAAATGTTTCTCTCAAAAAAGAAGTATAGACCTAGAGAGATTTGATCTCTCATTGCTTGATAAATATAGATACTTTGGATTAGTATTTTTTTATATTAAAGTTCAAACTATTTAAATACTACATCACAATCATTAATGATGTATTTTTTTTTCTCATCCAAACCACCAAACTCAAGCCATACAAGTTCAATAATATAGATAAAAAATTGTACTCGTGACACCGTAGGGTTAAAAAGACTTACGACTCATTGTATTAGCCAAATTTACTATTACCAATGTTTTATTTTAATGTTTGAATCATCATTAATGAAAATTTAAATCAAAATTGTTTGTTCATCCAAACAACTATGCCAAAGCCATACAAATTAGATAATTTTGATAAAAAAATGTACTAGAGATGTTCATGTTGAAACTACGTTGTCATCATTATGATTGGAGAGAAAAGTTAAAGATAATTACCACACATTTAATTGACCAAATTTATTACTCCAAATATTTCATTTTAATATATTTTAATTAAAATTAAAATTATTAAAATTCTACATCATAATCATTAATGAAAATTTAAAAATTAATTATTTTCCTATCAAAGTCGCCATACCAAAGGCATACAAATTCAATAATTTTGATAAAAAAAATGCTCATTTTTAAACTAGTCTAACACCATTGTGAGTGGATGGAAGTTAAAAATATTTACTACACACTTTATCAACTAAATTTATTATTAAGAATGTTTCATTTTAATATTTTTTATTTAAAAATTCAATCTCTTTTAAGTTGGTTAAAATATTTTACCCCTCATTCTATTCGTCAAATTTATTATTACATGTTTCATTTTAATATTATTCAAATTCTATGTCACAATCATTAATGAAAAATTAAATGTAAATAGTTTTCCCATCAAAAAACCTTGTACCAAATTCATAAAAAAAGATCATTGAGTATTAGCTGCTTAAGGAAACAGTCGGCTTTGGTTTCAAAATGACGAGAAGCAATGGAAGTATCATGAATGTGCAGGAAGGATGGGCTATTGTCAATAGGGCCGTTAAATAAAAATCATTCATATGGAAGAAGGTTGGGCATTTATTTATAAGGCTATCCTACAACTAAGAACCCAGTTGGAAGAAGATTTCAAGTATCAGGTGAATGTGGACGAGAGAGTGGTTATTTACAGTATTGTCTACTATATTATGTGCCTTTGCAATGAATCATCCTACTATAAACAACTCTATGATAGATACGGGGATTCCATTAAAGAGTAAAACACCTTAGTGGTTTCACCGGCTTTAAGTGAACATAATGATGATGAGTTGTTGTTGAGAGAACTTGTCAAACGTTGGAAAATATACAAGGCGATGCTCCATTGGATGGATGTTTCCTTCCAATATTTGGATTGCAGGTTCACCGAAAGGTAGCCCTCCCTTATTTCCATCAGAAAAGTTAGAATCATTTACTTCCGAGACCTAGTTTTACGGGATTTGTGAATTAATGTGAAGAATGAAGCTATTTTTCTTATTGATGAAGAGCGTGAAGGAGAGCCAAGAAATGAGACTCTTTTGAGGGATGCTGTCGCAATTTTTCTGGAGGTTGGCATGGATTTATATACAATTGATTTTGAAGCAGCTATGTTGGAACATACTGCAGATTTCAAGGCTACTTCACGGATTTTACAAAATTCCTATGCTGACTATATCAAATGGCTGTTGAATTTTTAAATTCAACTACAACACTGTGTAGGAGGACAAAACATAAATTCTGATGGAAATACTGAAGGATAGTGAACAACAGAAAATTTCTTGTTTTTGTTTACACTCTATCGAGCATTAAAACCACATATTTAAACCCTGCAAGTTTATAATTTTGGTTATGGGGCGTAGCCTTGTTTTGACTTGTAAATTTTGTGGTTTAAACCATGCCATCTCCAACATTCAACTCTCTGCCCTCTGCACCATAAATTCCACCAACCAAACTATCAATTAAAACCCCGCGCAATTTTTATTTGTTTCAATGGGCCACGTAGTTGGTAGTGGAGCCCATAGTCCACGTCTTTCACTGTCTCGGCCAATCATGTCTTGATCGCATGAACCTCATGCCTCGTCACAAAAGTTTATATGCACGTAATAAATGGTCCCACCATGCCAAGTGACAAGGGTTCAGGCTCCACCAGTAGCCAATCACAAGGCGTTCGCGTAGTTCTGGAGTCCAGTCACCCAAGCTCCATTTGGACCGAATAAGGAACTATAGGGTCGATTAATGTTTTATCACACGTATAGAGGGTGACAGCACTACAACCCAAATTGGTATGCGAAATCTTTATGCAATGGGATTAGTTTTTGTTTTGAAATCCGTGACAAAGGGTTTGGAAATTTGGTTTAAAGTTTTATTCATATGCGGAAAATGTAATAAGGTTCTAAACCTTATCATAACATTTCCTTTATATTTTTTTTTAAACACTGCGGTGAAAGTCATTTCGAATTTAGCTATATATATATAGTTCAATAGTTTGATGTTTTTTTGGTATGTGTCATTTAAAAGGAAGAAAAGCCCGAAGGTTGTAATAAGTGACTGTGTGTAATATGTTAGAAGGGCCAGAAGACAGAATCATATACAACACTGTGTGTGCATTTTTTTGAAAACAGATAGAGAGCAAGTTTTGAAGAACACTGTGTATGGAGCAATTTCATTTTGTAATCCATTAAGGAGGAATAATCTCAGTTTGTAATAGAGTTTTATTTTAATGAAATATAAGTGTTATTTTGTCCCACCTTTGTCCAGAATTTTTTTTAAATCTCTGTGTTGAGAGGAGGAATTGTTTTATTCCTTTGTGTGTTTTGGAATCATTCATAAATTCCAACATGGTATTGGAGCTAGTCAAAACTCTTTGAAGTTTGTCAAAGAAGCTGAAGGAAGGAGCTTTTGAAGCAATTCTCTAGTAGTGTGAAGGCTCAACAAAGACTAGGTATTTTATAAAAACAAAGTTTTGTTTTTTTTTAAAAGAGTGCAGTCTAGAGAAGTATTTTTGAAGACAATGTTTGTGTCTTAAGCAGAGAGACAATTTGTTTAAAAACTCAGTCAAGTTTAGCCAGCTATGGCAGGAGCCAGCACATGCACGAGTATAGGAAATACTCAAATCCGATAGTTCAATGGGAAGAACTATGACTATTGGGCAATCACAATTAGAGCCTTGCTTTCCTCTCAAGACTTATGGGAGCCAGTTGAATATGGTCTAGAAGAACCAACATATTAAAATGCTTTTAATGCCTCAACACATGTAGAGAAGGATTTGTTGAAGAGTAATAGGAAGAAGGACTCAAAAGCCCTCTTCTATCTCTATCAAGCATTGCATGGAAGTGTGTTTCCAAGGATTGCAGCAGCAAAGAGGTCCAAGGATGCATGGGATACCCTCCAGATAGCCTACCAAGGTATGGAGAAGGTAAATACTGTAAAGCTTCAATTAATGACAAGGGATTTTGAATTTATTTTCATGAAAGAGTCTGATACAATAGAATCATTTTTTACTCTACTGATTGGGTTGGTCACCCAAATGAGATCTCATGGAGAGATAGTGGAAGAAAGGAGAATAATGGAGAAAGTGTTGAGGAGCTTACCCTAAAGGTTTGATGTGATAGTCACAACCATTGAAGAGACAAAGGATATCTCAAAGTTTACAGTTGATGAGCTTCATGCATCATTGATGATACATGAACAAAGATTGGTTAGAACAACAAACTCATATTTGGAGAATGCCTTCAAGACCCAAATGTCCTTTAGAAGAGAAAGAGGTCAAGGCAGAGGAAACTATATAGGAAAAGGAAGAGGCAGAAGCCAAAATAGAGGAGGAAGAAACAACCTTGCAAACACTAATGGAAGGGGCAACAATCAAAATAAGAACCAAGACCAAGGAAGCAACCAACAAGGTGGAAAAAATCAAGCACATGGATAAAGGTATGATAAATCCCAAGTCCAATTTCATTACTGTAAGAAGTATGGCCATTATGCCAATGAATGTAGGAAGAAACAGAGTGACATGGGTAATAGACCCAACGCTAACTTTACTATGGAAAATATCAGTCAAGAGAAGTTTTTTCTAGCATGTAATATAGCTGAAGAAGAGAGTGAAGATATATGGTTTTTAGATTCAAGATGTAGCAACCATATGACTACAAACATTTCGATGTTTTCCATGTTAGATGAAAATGTAAAGTCTCAAGTAACATTGGGGACAGACAGTAAGGTCTCTGTCATGGAAAAAGGCAGAGTAAGTGTTTTGACAAAGAAAGGAGAAGGAAGATCCATATCAGATGTTTACTATGTGGCTGGTATGAAGTGTAACCTCTTGAGCATTGGAAAACTCATTCAAAAGGGGTACAATGTTTTATTTGAAGATGATGTATGCATGATCATGGATAAACTGCCAAGAAAGAAATGCATTGCATAAGTGAAGATGACAAGGAACAAAATGTTCCCTCTCAAGATGAGAGCAGATTTGAAGAAAGGAGTTGAAATGGCAGCAATGACACAAGATAAATTCCAAAGAGAAGCAAAAGATGAAAACTGGTTATGGCACTTGAGATTCGGACATCTCAACTTTGGAGGTATGAATTTGTTGCATAGGAAAGGAATGGTAAAGCGATTACCATTGATTGAGAAACCGGACAACCTATGTGAAGGCTACATCTTGGGCAAACAACACAGAGAAAAATTTCCATCAGGAAAGAGCATAAGGGCAAACACAACCTTAGAAATTGTCCATTCAGATTTGTGTGGACCAATGCACACACCATCACTAGCAAGAAACCACTATATGCTGATTTTCATTGGTGATTTGACAAGAAAAACTTGGGTTTATTTCTTGAAATATAAGAGTGAAGTGTTTGAGAAATTCTGCCAGTTTAAGGCTCTTATAGAGAACCAAAGCGGGCAGCATATAAAAGTTTTAAGAACTAATAGAGGAGGTGAGTATATCTCAAAATAATTTCTGCGTTTTAGCAAAGAAAATGGCATACACAAGAAATTTGCAGAAAGGTATAGACCGCAGAAAAATGGATTTTATGAAAGGAAAAATAGAACCATCATGGACATGGTACGAAGCATGATAAAGGCAAAACAATTTCCAAATGAGTATTGGGCTGAAGTTGTACATTGTCCAGCATACATATTGAATAGATTCCCAACCAAATATGTAATGAACAGAGTTCCAAAAGAAGCATGGAGTGGCATAAAACAAGTTTTCACCCACAAGAGAGTTTTTGGTTGTGTGGCTTATGCACACATTCCATATCAGCTAAGGGACCAGTTGGACAGTAATGGGGAGAAGTGCATATTTATTGGATATAGTGAAGAATCCAAGGCATATAGATTGTATAACCCATCCACTAAGAAGTTTGTTATAAGCAGATATGTGCAATTTATTCAGGAATAAGCTTGGGATGGAAGCATAGAGAAAACAATGAATGTTAAAAGTTGTTTGTCTCATGATGATAATGAGGAAGAGATGGCTGAAATACATCCTTCATTAGCAGCACCACCTCCACCAACACAAGGATAGCAAGGGACACCAAAAGCAGGTATGAGAACACCCTTGAGAAGTGATGTCAGTGCTTCTCCAAGCACACCACAAGGAGAAGATTTGAGTTCTTCTTCAAGCACAATTCCAACAACTGAAAGATGAACCAAATTCAAAATTCTGAGTGACATTTATGAGAAAGAGGCAAAAAAATGAAGTTATGAACTCTTTATTTGCATTGTATTTTCATGTAGATGATCCCATTCATTTTGAAGAAGCTGTGAAAGATAAGAAATGGATAGATTCTATGGATGAAGAAATGAATGAAATAGAGAAAAATAAGAAATGGGAATTGGTTGATCTCCCAAAAGGAAAGTAAGTCATTGGAGTGAAATGGGTTTATAAAACCAAAAGTAATTCTGAAGGTAAAAGTGGAAGGCACAAGGCGAGACTTGTTGTCAAATGCTACAAGCAGCAATAAGGAAGAGACTGTGAGGAAACTTTTGCATCGGTTGCAATAATGGAAACAATAAGAGCAGTTTTGTCCATAGCAGCACAACATAAGTGGAAATTTTATCAAATGGATGTGAAATCATCATTCCTAAATGTAGTATTGATGGAAGAGGTTTATGTTGAACAACCTCTGGGATATGAGAAAGAAGGCCAAGAGCACAAAGTTTGCAGATTGAAGAAAGATCTATATGGGCTGAAACAAGCACCAAGAGCATGGTACAGTAGGATAGATTCCTATCTACTAGAAAATGGGTTTGAAAAATATGAAAGAGAACCCACATTATACATCAAAGAGAAAGATGGTAATAAGTTGATTGTTGTTTTGTATGTTGATGATGTTATATTTACAGGTAATGATGCTTACCACATTGAGAATTTTAAACCAGTCATGAAGAATGAATTTGAGATGACTGATATGGGATTGTTGAGATACTTCCTAGGAATAGAAGTAGAGAAAAATGAAAATACATTTTTTATCTCTCAAGCTAAATATGTAAATGAAGTTTTGGAAAGATTTAATATGCAGGATTGCAAGGAAGCAATTACTCCTACAGTGGAAAGCAACAAGGATTTTGATCCAAGTTTGTACAAGAGCATAGTTGGCAACCTCATGTATTTGACTACAAATAGGCTAAATATTATTCATGTTTTGAGTTTAATTTCCAGATTGATGGAAAGGCCAAAGGAGGCACATTGGCAAGCAGCAAAAAGAATTATGAGGTATGTGAAAGGAACAAAAAGGTATGGTACTTTATACACCACTTCAGAAAATTCTGAATTGATTGGATATACTGATAGTGATTGGGCTGGAAGTATAGATAACAGGAAAAGCACCTTTGGATATGTTTTTCATATGGTTTCAGGAGCCATTTCACGGGCTTCGAAGAAGAGACCAATTTTGGATTTATATAAAGTAGAGGCAGAGTATGTGGCAGCTATAGTAGTAGCATGTCAAGCAGTTTGAATGAGGAGAATGTTGAGGAGTTTTTGTCATGATCAGGTAAAAGGAACAACAATTTATTGTGATAATAGCTCAGCAATAACATTGTCAAAGAATTTAGTGTTTCATAAGAGAACGAAACACATGGATGCCAAGTATCACTACATCAGAGATCTAGTGAACAATGGTGAAATTGTCTTGCAACATTGCAGAACTGAAGAGAAGTTTGCAGATATTTTAACAAAACCATTGGGGCATAAAAGTTTCAATTATTTGAGAAAGTGTTTGGGTATGGAAGAGAACCGAACAGTTGATTTAAGGGGAGCGTTGAATTTTTAAATTCAACTACAACACTGTGCTGGAGGACAAAACATAAAGTCTAATGGAAATACTAAAGGATAGTGAACAACAAACAATTTCTTATTTATGTTTACACTCTACCGAGCATTAAGACCACATCTTGAAACCCTACAATTTTATAATTTTGGTTATGGGCCGTAGCCTTGTTTTGACTTGTAAATTCTTTGGTTTAAACCACGTCATAGACATCATTAAACTCTCTACCCTCCACACCGTAAATTCCACCAGCCAACCTGTCAATTAAAACCCCGCGAAATTTTGATTTGTTTGAATGGGCCACGTAGTTGGTAGTCCACGTCTCTCACAGTCTCAGCCAATCATGTCTTGATCGCATGAACCTCAGGCCTTGTCACCAAAGTTTATATGTGTTTGATAAAGAGTCCTACCATGCCAATTCATGAGGGTGGGGGCTCCACCAGTATCCAATCACAAGGCGTTCACGTAGTTTTGGAGTCCAGTCACCCAAGCTCCATTCAAACCCGATAAGGAACTATAGGGTCAATTAATATTTTCTCGCACGTTTGGAGGGTGACGTCACTACAACCCAAATTGGTATGTGAAATATTTATGCAATGGGATAAAATTTTTATTTAGAAATCCGCGACAAAGGGTTTGAAACTTTGGTTTAAATTTTTATTCGTATGCGGAAAATGTAATAAGGTTCCAAACCTTATCATAACATTTCCTTTATGTTTTTTTTTAAACGCCGCGGTGAAATTCATTTTGACTTTATATATATCTATATATATATATATATATATATATATATATATATTATAAACTTCTAAAGTTTATAATATATATATAGTTCAATAGTTTGATTTTTTCTTGGTATGTGTCATATAAAAGGAAGAAAATCCCGAAGGCTGTAATTGGTGACTGTGTGTAATATGTTAAAAGGGCCAGAATGCAGAGAATCATATACAACACTATGTGTGCATTTTTTTGAAAACAAACAGAGAGCAAGTTTTGAAGAACACTTCCTTTGGAGCAGTTTCATTTTGTAATTCCTCGAGGAGGAAGAATCTCAATTTGTAACAGAGTTTTATTTTAATGAAATAGAAGTGTTATTTTGTCCCATCTTTGTCCAGATTTTTTTTAAATCTCTGTGTTGAGAGGAGGAATTGTTTTATTCCTCTGTGTGTTTTGGAATCATTTAGAAATTCCAACAATGGGTGGATGAATATCTGATACATGAGAAGGAAAGAGTTGCCAGATATTTGCATCAGAGCAGCGAGAAAAAGGTATTAGACATAGTGAGAAATGTACTAGTTTCCCATTTCATGACACATTTTCTTGAGGATGAACATTCAGGATGCGCCGCCTTGCTAAGGGAACATAAATATAACTATATTTTGATGATGGGGAGGGTATTTGATAGTGTACCTAATGGCTAGGAATCAATTGAAAATGTATTTAAGCATCAAGTTACTAGTGCAGTAACACCACCTATTAAATAGGCTGAAGATATTGTAAAACAAAGTGCAGGGAAAAAGCATAAAAGTTTATTGTTGCATGACATGGCTGCATTTGTGAGGAAGGTTATAGAAATACGTGACCAGTATATGAAATGTGTTGTCAATATCTTTCAGCAGAACACTATTTTTACTAGGGTTTTGAAATAAGTATTTGAGGTGTTCTGTAATAAGGGAATTGCAGGAAGTACTAGTGTCGAATGGCTAGCTGCACTATTTGATACTGTACTTGGAAGCAATAAAAAGTTGAGCGGTGATGATATAATTCAAAATGTGGTGGAATTTGTAGAGTATATATGGGATAAACATATGTTTGTTGAGTCCTATAGTGAAAAAATAACTCATAGAAGTTTGTTTGCAAAAAAGGGAAAATGTTGGTCCTGAACAGAGAATATTGTCAATGCTGAAGTAGAAATATGGGGATCAATTAACGTCACAGATTGTTGGCATGCTTACAGATTGGACAATATCGTAGGAGAGACAAATTAAACTCGAAAAATATATTAGAAATATTCACCTTGGAATAGAATGTACTGTCACAGTCTTGAAAAATAGATTTTGGCCATCTTAGAAGTGTCCTCAAATTAATTGACCTCCAGAGATGGTTAAATGTGTTGAAGTATTTAAAGAGTACTATTCTATAGAAGCCCAAAGTCGGCAACTTAATGTATATATTCCTTTGGATGGTGTTATATAATTGGTAATTTTAAGAGAGGATTGATAAAAATGATAGCAACAACTTACCAAATAGCTATATTATTGTTTTTCAATGCATCTGAAATGTTGAGCTATTCCAACATCAAAAGGAAGTTGATTTTGGAGTAGGAAGAAATTGATGGACTTCTATATTCACTGGCTTGTGACAAGTACAAAATTCTTTTAAAAATTCCAGGTACAACCATGGTAACTACATCAAATGATTTTAAAGTCAATTTTTAATTCTACAGATAGAACAGGGAAGATAAAACTTTCAATTTCACTGCCCAACAAGAAGAAAAAATCATCAGAGGATATTCACAACGAGAGGCGTTTTTTTATTGATGCAGCGATAGTATAGATTATGAAGGAAAAAAAGGTTTTGCATTACAAAATACTTGTGAATAAATGTGCTCAGGAACTTGAAGGGCAATTCAAATTAGATTTCATGGAAATTAAAATGTAGATTGAAAATTTGATTGAAAGGGATTTTTTGGAATGAGACAGAGAAGAGGTTCATTTGCTGAGATATGTACCATGAAGCCTATGGAGGTAGAATGGAAAAGATTGGATATATGTTTTTTATTTATTTATATCATTTAATGTTCCTTTAAGGTTGTTAAACATGTAGGTATATTATTAATTTTTATGAGAATGCAATTTGGAGTAATGGTGCTAGATTGGATAGTGTAATTGTATTGAATTATGAGGTTATAATATCAAACGATAGTTTTTCTATTATTCGTTTAATTAATAAGTAATATAAAAAATAACAACTAAAAAATATTTATATTATAGTAAAAGGAAGACTTTGTTTTGTTTTGTTTTTTTTTTCTCATATTTTCATGTGGAAATAATTTCTCCCTTTTAATTTCGATGATTGCATGTTGCTAGTATCATTAGAAGAAATGTGGTAATGGAATTTGAAAATTAAGGTATAATTTTGATTTATGGTATCATATTTTATTATATTTGAATTATATTGTACTACGACATTGTGTCATTAGAAGTAGATATATTTGTGTTATAATGGACGATTGATAGATCCAGATTTGTGTTATTAGAAGTAGATATATTGACTTGTCATTAGAAGTAGATATATTTGTGTTATAATGGACGATTGATAGATCCAGAGTTAAAATGGATCTAGACTCATTTCAATCATGCACTATCACACAAAATTTGTTGAATATCTAGTTATTTTCATCATTTTAAATGTGTGTAAGATTAATGGTTATTTTATTTTTAAATTTCATGAGCTACCTCAAATTGTTTAGATGATAAAGACTTATAATAACATGAATAATGGAATCAATTTTTTGAATGATTGATACCAAATATGAATAATAAGAATGTAGGAAATTACAAATAGTCTTCATTGTGATCAATCTCAAACTATTCTCTTCTATTGTTCTTATTGTCACACATGTTAGTTTTTCCATCTGTTGATGGTGCTTGATTCCACCAACATTCTAAGGGGATACCTCTGATTTGAAGTCTCAATTAGGCCTCGTACTTGTTTGGTGTACGAGTCCCATTCGGTCATATGGCCCAACCATGTTGAATGGTTTTCCACGATATGCCTTGGTTACACTTGGAAATAAAAAAACACAAAGCCTCTTTGGGTCAACAAGAACGTGAGCTTTGTGAGACACCTAATGTAAGGTATATTAGGGGGACTTATGTAGCTGGTGGGAGAAACCAACCACTGGTTAGAAAAGTAATAGTAATGTCCTAAAGGAGAACCTAAAGAAATGAGAGACTTGTTGAGTACCATAAATTATTCCACATAGTAAACAACAATCGTTAAGCCATAACAAAATCCATTGAATAATGAACATAGCTAAGAAAAAATAGTTCATTAACTTAGTATGTGAATAAAGCAATATATACCATAAACATAACCATAATAGTCCAACTGTATGTATGATATATGTATGAAGGAATGTTGGCTCATGGAGCTTCTAATTATATGCATAAGATCCTAATTACACTATTACGTAGATGAAAAATTGTATCTAATAGTGGAACACAAAGCCACGACTTGATTCTCCAAAGAATAATATATCTCCTATGTAGTACAAGAGAAGACCAAGCTAAGAATCCCCAAAATTCCCTTTTCTTGACTTGTGACTGGAGTTATTCATAACTAATAAAATGACCTTTGAGTTTCCTCATGAATCTTTGACCTCTATGACTATTCATATTCACTATGTCTCCTTACATTCCAAGGTATTGTTTTTCATATTCCACACGTGTCCCTTGGAATTAATTACATAACATTTATTCCATAATACAAATTACAAATGAGATGGTGGAATACTACGATAAAACTACTACAGGTAAAATACTCATCAAATGGATATATCATTTTCTTCTTCATGTTGTTAATTTGTGATGTGGGCGTGCCAAGCTCTAAACTCCTTCACGATTTCGTCGATCCAATTTGGAAAGTCCCCTTTCTAGTGCATATTCACCTCGAATGCCTCTATTAGTATGTTCTTGAAGCTTGAATCCATATTATTCCACAACCATGAAATATTCATGTGTTATTTGAAAGGTGAAAAGGCATACTACTGAATAATATATTTAGTCACGTCCAAGCCATCATGTTTGGTTTCTTCCTTCATTTTTAAAATATAATCCTCGATCTCCTACAATATGAACTCCTTGCCTCTAATTGCTTTGAGGGTTTCGATGGCGAGCATATCATGTTTATGTATTAGACACTCGAACCTATTATGTAGCTGGTTGTATGTAGCCATAGTATTCACTGAATTTCTCCTAAGTTGAGAGTAATTATGTATGTGGAGTCTCAACTAAACTCTGTCTATCTTGGTTTCGACTTTGAATTTCCTTTCCAAATGTTGGTGAGCATCTTGGCATCCCACTCCTGCATCTCATCAAATTCTCTATTTGTTATCTTTAGAAGCTTCACCACTTCTTATGCATTATTTTGAATGCCAATTAGAGGAGTGATGAGCTATTGTATGAGTATCATCTTGTCATATAGTCATGCCATGGTATCCTCCCTTTGTCCCAACTCTTCTAGAATGGTTGACTGCCATTCTGTGGTATTGGTATTTTGTGATGAAATCCGTTGTTTCTCCGCTCAGAGATGTTCTACATGTTTCTTAATCCCACCCAATTCTCTTCTCAACCTACTGTTAGCCACCTATGAGTTTTTTGGCAAGAAAACAGGTGGCTAAATTTTTTTTTGAGCCTTCAAGAGATACATTCCTATGAAAATCTCTCATTCTTGAAGCCTCTGTGTGTCCATTTCCTTTTAAAAAGATCTTCACTGTTGTCTCCATCCAAAGAGCCTCACTGCCTATGAAAAATGATGCTCAGGAAAGGCCTCTATTTTCCCTTGTACCTCTGCAAAATTTCCTATTTTCACCTTTTTCCCCTTTGCAAAAGTTCTCCTTTAAACCCCCAAAATCCCCTCCTAAGTCTTCCAAACCGTTAAATTTCTCCTTTAAAACTAAGTGAGATCCCTTCATCTGGTTTTAAGAAATCCCTTATTCCCGCTACCGAAAGCCTGTTTTTAGCCTTAAACGTTGTTTCTAAGCTAAAAAAAAAAACCCATTTTCTAACATAAAACAGGCTTAGCCCCTTACGGCCAACCCCCAAACCACTTCCCCACATGACCCAAGCGCCAAGACCAGGTGCCTAAGCATAAGGCGCTTATCACAATAGGAGAAATGGTTGGGAGCACATTCCTATGCTAAAACAAAAACTCCAATGTGATGACGTCTTGTTCTATGAGTCTCGAGAGTGATATCCACCGTTAATCTTATTAAGATCTGACGGCCAGTGCCGATCGCAATCACAACTCTTAAACTGTGCCACCCGTTGCACTCCTCGATTGCAATCCCCCGATTGCAATCTCTTTCGTCGATTCCCCTTTAAACCGATGGCCCTCGCATCCTCGCTCCAATCACAATCGCAAATTTCAAATGGAGCCACCTTCTGTTTCTCCCAATTGCGATCCTCCGACGCGATCCCGGTCATTGATCTCACATAGGATCCAATGGTCATAAGCCAGTCGCACCATTGCTCATCGGAGTGTTGACCCTCCCATCACTCCCCTCTGATTGGATCGCGGCTGTCGATCTCCTCCTGAGATCCGACGGTCCTGATTGAATCACCCTCCGCCCATGCCGAGTCCCACCATGCATGACCAATTCCATTGCATTTCCATTTATTTCTTTGTATTTCGCCGAAGTCCAAACTTTCACGATTTACATTAAAGGATTAATGTGTTACATTAAAGTTTATGTGAAATCATTTCATTAGTAAATCTCCATCGTCGATCATTCCCCCCAGATATGATCGGACAATCGACATGCATTCCTCCACCAAGCTTTCACCAGACCATTTTTCCCACTATTTCGCTGCATTTTTCACCATTATCCTGTATTTTCCCACCATTTTCCATTCACGTCCACCGTTTTCACCATGCTGCGCTTCCATTTTCACAGTCCTCCATAGCATCCGACTACGATGCATGGAATTCTTGACATTTTTTGTATTTTGCAGGGTTACAGGTGGTGAGAACCGCCATGGTTCATAGTCACTGTTATAGTGACACAGAGCGTGAAGGAGCCATTTTTAAAGTTTGATATTACAGAGAAGCACCGGAGAAGGTGCTTAGAGCGTGATTTTCATTAAAAAATAGATTTCAACTCTGAAATACCTTCCCAACGCCATCAAAGCTCAGATTTCACGGATAAAGACAGTCATGAAATGGCAAAGAGTATCAGTTCAGAGTTAAGGAGTTCTAATGCGCATTATTGAAGAGGTTAAGTCTTAATTTAGTATCTTAAAGGCAAAGTACCAGATTGAAGATCTCATGAATCAGACAGAAGGCCTAACGCGCAGAAAAAAATATCATCAAGGTTTCACATCAACAGAAGTTTTCTCCCGAGAAAGGACACAATACCCATACTGTCTTTACTCTACATTGTGTTCCTGAGAAGATTTCCTCCCTGACCGCAGTCCTAATGCTACCAAAGCATTTTTATACAGTATGGCAGGCCTCAAAGTCATTTATCTGCCTTTTTTTTTATTCACCAGAGCACTGCAGAATACTATAGCAAATTACATCAAAGGACATACATGGAGTAAACTTCAGCCTGTCGAAGACCACTCTTTCATCCAAAGAGTACTGAAAATTAATGCATAGCTATTAAGACAGAATGGGCCTTGACCCTCTTCTCCTACTCTGTTTTAATGTTTCATTTAGTGTTTCATCTAGCTCCTCTGCCCCTCTTTCAGCTATAAAACTTATGAGGAAACTCATGGTAAGGGTTGTTGATCGGAGATCTGTGAATTGTAAGTTGTTTCTCTTGAGATATAGTTCTCTGTGTAAAGTTGTAAGATAGGTGGAGGAAAATGTTTTCAGACTGAATATCAAGCTATTGGCAATGTTTTACATGACTGGTGTTGCTCTTCAATATGACAAGAACATTTCTTTGGATCCTGATTTAAAGCAGCAGTGATGATTTCTTACTTAGTCTCTGTTTCCTTCTGTAATTAATTATATTTCGTTGCTCTGGTATACATTAGAAATATGGTTTAGGATATACCCTCGCATGGTACCCTAAGCTTCTGCTCTCCCTAATTTTAATTTTTTCTGCTATATGTCTTATCTGAGCACTGATTCAGGTTGATTTAACGAGTGTATTGGTTACATTTACTGCTATTTGATGTATGAATTAATGAATCTATTCTTAGATGTTCTTGTCAGGCTTTAATCAAATGAAATGGAATACCGAGAGTCTAGAACATTGTCTCTGCCTCACTAGGGTCATTTTCAATCATTTGAACCTTTCTAAGTTCCCTTAAGCTGGATTCCGAAGAATTGAGAGTTCAAAGTCTCCCTTTGATCTCAGGCCTTCACCTTTGTGTTTAAATCTTTAATGTTCCCTTTGTCTGAAGAGTTAACCTTTAGGAGTTGGGTCACAAGTGTCTAATGGCATGTATTTTCCCTGGATCGGATGCCTGAATGGTCATCTCGGAGGTTTTCTTGTTATTCCCTTCTCTCTGCATCATTTCATACCAAGCTATCATCTTTAAGATCCAATGCTTTAGATGACTAGCCCAACTGAAAGTCTGCATATTGAGTAGCAAGTAAACCCTTTCCTGACTCCATTTCCCAATGGTCTCGAGTGTTCTCTTAAATCATTCCTTCTTTGCCTATAATCCTCTTTGCACGTCCTTGCCTTACATTGAAACCTTCCTTTCCGATTCCCAACAACCAAGCAGACAAAACAAACCTTGTGCCTATAACTAGCCTAAACCTTAAGACAGAGCTTTAAACAAATAAAACCTCTGCCTATATAGAGATATCCCTCTCTGTACCCAGGAGGGCTAGATCCTGAGCTCTAAAAGTGGTTCTGATGTTGTCTCGTTTTTTGGTATTTCCAAACTTGCTAAAACATGGGAACTCCAACACCTACAATTTTCATTCAATAAGTACTCTGAGTTATCCTTTGTCGTTGTAGATAATGCAACATTAACCTCCATAAATTCCCTTGGATTTATTATTGTGTTGGAGGTGATCAAATTTTCTATTGCTACTGAGACTGTATTCTAATGATAATTGGGAAAGCATCTATACATTTTTTTGAATGATCATCTTCCTGAGCTAATCAAATATTATGCTACAAACATTTGTGACTCTATTTTCTTGTGGAGTTATAATCCCCATCTCTTTGAATGGAATATGACCTCCTGTGATTGTTTTTTCATCTAGAGTACTAGGCTTATCATCCATAGGTTGGATGGTATCTTATTCCTCATATTTCTCCTCCTCTAGTTCATGAGTCATATGTTCTTCTTCTAGCCTCTATGTTGCTTCCTCCTCCTAAGACTACCTATGTTTTTCTTCCTTTATCTGTCTCATCTCTTCTTCTTCTATCCGTTTCTATTAAATAAACTCATTGTGCTTCCTTTTCTCCTCCTCCTCCTACTCTTCTTCTATTTCTTATTCTTCTCATTATCTCCTCTCTACCTCTATTGGTGTAGCTCACGTGTTTACAAGATTTACCTTCCATTTCCTGTTGCTCTTTCCCGATGAGTACCTCATGCTTTTCCTCGGAGCTAGCTTCTTTACTTGAGGTGGTGTTTCCTCCTATTCCTATCGTTTCTCCTACAAGTCCTGAGCTACTGGATTGTGGGGTGAACTAGAATTCATGTTTGCATTTTTCTTCATTCTGGAATTCTACCAGTTCTTTATCTTTTCATCTTATGGTCTGCATATTGATGAATACCTCATGTTATGATCGATCCTTTGACAATATTTTATGTTGGGATGGGGTCCCCTATGGGAAATGTTTTATAGAATTTTGGGTAAAATTTGTGGAAACGCGCTTCGCACATAGGTAAAAAGGATTTAAGGCAGGTCAAACCTCCTTTATTATTGTAATGGGTAAAAAGGAAAACCACGAGTCTCAAACCATGTTTTGATACCATGTTATGTGCACGTCAAAGACCTATAAATATATAAAAGTCAGGTCGAGTAAGATATTGATATATCAATAAAAGGTTATGTTTATGGATATATTTTGATCTAAGTTCTGGGGTAGGTTTGTCTCAGTAGAAAGGCTTCTTCTAGCTATGCGCATGGAGACCTAGTCCTGAGCTCTATGCATGGACTCTGCTACTGTGTGTGCAGATGGAAATAGATTGTACTTAGTTGAAGATCCATTAAAAAAGAAGAAGTTTTGGCGAATTCAAATGCCATTTCTATGTGTTAGACATGATTATGTGGCTTTTATGTTAATATGTTTCTATTGAATGCATATTTATCCGAGTTACTTATTTGTGGATAATATTTGTATTTTCATGAGGATTAATTCTGTGTTAAGGGTTCTTACTGGAAAACTATCTGTGTGATCGTTCAAGGATGGGGTCTATTCTGATAAGTTAGATTTGATTGAAATATAATATGTTATGCCTATCTATTAATGCATATTTGTAAAGGGTTTTATCTGTGCTTAGATCTGGTTTCCTGAGAAGTTTCATGTAGAAAAATAAGAATTAAAGTAAGGGTAAAAAACACATCAAATGCTACTTAAAGGTTCGGAAACTTGGTTCGAACACCCCACATACTGCTTCCGGTGACACTTTGGTATGCGCAAATAGATCATTGCCGAAAGGGCCAGTAGTTGGAGGGTTTTGTTGGTTGCACGGAACACTTTGAACCTGGGTGAGGAACCCTCAAGCCAAAAAATGGTTCTGTTTCTGAGACTGAGATCTGTTTGAGGGAGATTTGATGTTATGGCATTTGAAGAAGAATGCACTGAAATATTTGCCTGATAAGAAGGTGCACGAATTTGCAATCCAAGAAAATGGAAATCCTAAATTATCTGCTAAGGCTTGAGAGAAAAGGTATATATATACAGAGGTCCATGAAATTTTTGTGCTTCCTTTGTAACTGAGCTACATGAGTGGTTATCTTGGCTCACTAAATTTCAGACCTGCGCAAAGGATGACGTGATCACCAGGTGGAATCTTGAGCTATTTTAGCAGTTGGATAAATCTAGAAATAAAATTACTCGTGCAGTAGATTATTATATTGATAGCATTTTCTGTGTGTCTGTGACTGAATTTTATATTCATACTTTTGTATCATATTTAGAAGTTATACAGATATTTTTTAAGTGTCATGGAGGTAAGTTTTTTCTCTCAATGAAATTGTGGATTAAAATTATTTTACGTGAAAAGGGTACTCTTTGTAGCCATATTGAGTGAATGTCCCAAACACGACTGATTACACACAATGGAAGAACTTACAGAGTTTATCTAGAAGAAGTTTTTGTTTATAACCCTCTCAAAGGTAAATCTGGCAATGATGAGGAGTCTAAAACAAGTACAGCTCTAGTGAAATTTTGCACTTGGAAGAAGAGGGATTACAATATCAAGGTATTTTTGGGTCGTTGACCTTAGTTTAGATCCCATACACTCCACTCCCAAATTCATCTCACTCTAACAAGTTATCTACTCCACATCCACCTCCACCACCAGAAGTTGATATGACTACTTCCATCAAGTTGCAAAATTTCAAGGGTGTTGGAAATGAAGTTGTTGACCAGTTTTGGTTATTTGGAGATGTTGGGTGGACAACGCAATTGATCAATATTGATAATGTTAAGAAAGCACAATTGGCTACAATATTTCAAGAACATGCATTGGATTCGTACATGAGATATATGGTGGCTAACCCTAATGCAATCATTGACAAGCTTAAAATTGCACTGAAGGAGAAGCTCAAAAATAAAAAAACATACTCTATGTGTGACTGAACTAAAGGAGATCCCCCAAGAAGTAAATGAACTTGTATGGGAGGCATAGAAATTATTAAATTTCACCATGAGGGATGAAGGATTTACTATCGATGATACACACCTCAAAGATGTTAATTTAGATTTTCATTGATGTCAATATGACTTTGACTGAGATTAAGGCTACACTATGACATATCACTGCATTATTATATGATGAAATTTTTGATACATGATGCTACATGGCATGAATAACAATGAAGAAACCAAATAATGTAGAAGCCACACTGCCCCAAACATTCCTCATGTTGTCCCAATATTTTTATGCATAAAATTTAAGTACAGTCACAAAGAAAATATGTTTCACAATATTAGAAGCAGAATTTCTTTGTGAGACCTTCACCATCCTTTAGAGCATAATTTTCCCTTTCTAATGAGCCCTTACACGCCCAAAAACTCCAAGTGGTTTGGGAGATATTAATTTTTAAAGCTAAGGAAATTATTCTGGTCTTGGAGCCAACCTGTCCTAGCCATCCCTTGTCGGCCTGCATGTGGAGACATGTTTTTTCATGTAGCATTGAAATAATAATATATATACAAGGTTTTCGGTCTTCTTTTTGAACACTCAATTTAGTGATTACACACAGAGAAGAGTATTACAGTTCACAACTTGTGAACTTAAAAGAAAGGAAGCATAAATTAAGGAGAAAGGGTCTACAAATGAATTTTTATGAGTTTTAAATCAGATATTTGACACCTCCAGGTAGCTTATCCACTGTAATAGTTTCATACCACTTCATATTTTAGACCCGTTTCTACTTGGATCTATTTTTTTGGCTTGGTGTACATACACAGCATCTTGGAATCCCTTGCTGTAGCTTGAATCACTCCACAGACCCGTGCTATCTTACCTTCAGACCTGTCGTGACTTGAAACAATGGTGTAGTATTATTATAAAACCTTTGTGCCTATGCTATCTTCGTGTAACCTACATTATCTTTGGACCTTGCTCACTGTAATGGACTCCTAAATCCCTGTGCCTTAGGACATTCAGACCCACTGTAATATACAATTTGGAGGCTCGGGTATAAGAAGGATTGTCTCCACCACAGAGCTTGGATATCACATATAGTTTGGAGGACTAGACTCGGACACGACAGGTAGCTACTCTTAGCAATAGAGCTCAGAATCTACAATTGTTTGTTGGGTAACAAATCTCAGCCCATTGAGAAGTGAGAAAATATTTTAGAAAAACATTGAATACCACAGAATTATTAGTGTTGTGTGGTGAACTCTTGGTACAAACTATGGTGCAGAATTGATGGTGCTAGATTGATGGTGCATAATTCAGACCAAGTACAGTGAACACCTTGAATAGTGAAAGACTTACAGTGAAGATACTTACACCTGAATAGTGAAGAAATTTAATTCTGAAATTGAAGTCAACACACAACAAGGTGATTAGGCAATGGAGCATCTTTGAAGTTTACTGGACAGTGAAGTCAGTGAAGAATTTTGGAAGAAATAATACAGTGATTAATATGTCAAGAAAATTCAAGTAAGTAATATTCACATTCTCTATTAAACCAAGAAAATAAGGATTGGTGTCGTTGGAGTAGGAGCTCTGCTCCTAAACACAAGGTTGGTGCCTTGAGAAGATAGGGTCAAAGCACTAGAGGTCGGAGCCTCATCAAAGTCCAAGTTGGTGCTTGGAAACAGGTTGGTGCATGTTTCATTAAAAGGTTTGGTGCCCTCACTCATATATTGTATACTATTATTAGAAGAGGATTGAAATTCTTATTAATCCTTAATATTATCATTATACACCTCTCTGTTTGTAATTGCATAGAATCTAACTGGCAATAATTAACAATTGAAAAAAAATACTGATTCACCCCCCTCTCAATATTTCCAACAATTGGTATCAAATTCAGCTTCTTTATTGTCATCCTAATAGCTGGAAGAAGGATTCTTAGGCACAATGAAGAACATGGAAGCAACAGGGAAACTGCCTATCTTTGATGGAACAAATTTTAGTTTTTGGAAAAAGAGGATCTCCTACTATCTAATGTCTCTTGGTCCTGAAATATGGCACTCTGTTTTGGATGGGTACAAAGCTCCTGCAAGTCTTCCAACCGATAAAAATGAAAGAAGAGCCTACATTGCTAATGCCAAAGCTTTAAATTCCATAACTAGTGGAATTACCGATTCTGATGTTACGAAAGTCATGGATTGTGACTCAGCCAAAGAAGTATGGGTTAAGTTGGTTTCTCTATATGATGGGGACTCCAAAGTTAAGAAGGCAAAGCTTCAAACCTGTAGAAGAAAATTCGAGAGTTTGAAAATTTATGATGAAGAAGATATTGCATCATACTTCCTCCGAGTAGCTGAAGTTGTTAACTCTCTTAAAGGACTAGGAGAAAATATTGAAGAAAGCACCATTTTTCAAAAAATCTTGAGATCTCTTCCTGACAGATTTGACTCCAAAGTAAGTGCCATAGAAGAAATGAAGGACCTAGATACTCTCAAGATGGATGAACTTCATGGAATTCTTATTGCCTGTGAGATGAGGAAAGGGAGCTCAAATTTCAAAGAAGCAGCTTTCAAAGCCTCAAGATCTACAAAAGAATGAAAAGGATGGAATTGAAACAATGATGAATCTGATACTAAAAACGAGTTAGCTCAATTTGTACGAAGACTAAAAAGGGGATCTAAGCTAACAGGTAAATACCCTCTTATTTGTTTCAATTGTGGAAGAATAGGTCATTATGCTGCAAAATGTCCTCATAAACATGATAGTGATGATGAAAAGGACTCTAAAAGAATGATATACAAAAAGAAAGGGTTTAATAAGAAGAACTTCTTCTCCAAACAATATGAGTTTGATGAAGATGAATTTGTAGCCATCAAAAATAAATCAGCTAGAAATGTGCGTCATTACAAAGAAAGTAATGATGAATCAGATGAGGAAAGTAATTATGTTTGAAGCAAATAAATGTTATTCATGGAATTTACAAATGATGATGACTCAGAACTAGAATATGAAAGAAACATGGATAGTTTTCTAATGAGTGCCATTGAAGAAAATGAGAATATACAAAAGAAGATAATTTCTCTCAAAATAGAAAGAGAGGAAGAAAAAATAATGGAAGACTTCTTGAACATTAAGCTAAAAGAGAAGGATGATATCTGTGAAAAACATGAAGCTAAAATAATATCTCTAAGAAAGGAATTAGAGCAAGTTAAAAGGAGTTGGCAAAGCTCTCTAGCTCTTGACAACATTCTTAATACTCAAAAACCTAAACATGACAAGTCTGGAATTGTTTTCAAAGGAGAATCATCAAGTACAAATAATAATGTGAAAAGTTATGTTGATGTACTCTCTTGCCATCCACAAGAAGAAAAGTCATCTCGTCAGGAACAAAGTCCCATCTCAAAACCAAGAATTGAAGAAAGAGAAATTCCAAGGAAGAATGTTGGTTCAAGCTATGGAGACTACAACATGTATCAAACTATTTTTCTTGGGCATTGTTACAATTGTAAAAGCTTTGGGCATCAAGCTAATCATTACAAGGCTCATAAGAATGAAGCACCAAGATTGAATGATCAAACAAACCAACTACGTGGTCCTAAAGAGAAAGGACAAATCAAAACTTACAATTCCTTTGATCCTTTGGCTAATTTTGATCTGTCTTGCTCATTATGTGATAATTATGATCATAATGAACAAAATTTTCCTCTCAAAAGGGAGAAAGCTAAAAACATAAATCTCAAAATTGATAAATGTGGCCTAGCTCTATGTGCTCATAGTGAAGAAAATCATTGGTTCGTGGATAGTGGATGCTCAAGACATATGACAGGTGACCAAAAGAAGTTTATCTCATTGAACAAGAAAAATGGAAATGTATCCTTTGGAAGTGGATCCGCTAAAATCCCTGGAAAAGGAACTGCTACCCTTGTCAATGGACTAGGAAAGGCTCAAAATACCTTGCTGGTAGAAGGGCTCAAACACAATCGCTTAAGCGTTAGCCAGATTTGTGACCAATGACATAATGTTGTCTTTAGTACAAAAAATTGTGAAATAAGAGACTCATCCTCGGGAGAACTTGTGGCAAAAGGAGTAAGAACACAAAATAATGTTTACATTCTCAGTATAATCCATGAAGATAAATGTTACTTAAGTCAAACAGATGAAAGTTGGTTATGGCACAAGAGATTGGGGCATACAAGTTTTGATAACCTAGTAAACATCAACAAAATTAATGCAGTAAGGGGTATTCCAAAAGTGTGCAAACCAAATAAAGTTGTATGTGGCCCATGCCAACATGGAAATCAAACCAGAATTAGCCACAAAACTAAGGAGTTCTCAACAACAAAACCTTTGGAAATCATTCATGCAGATTTGTGTGGGCCAACTAGAACTCTAGCTCTTCAACGTGAAAGGTAATTTTCTCTATTTTTTGATGACTATGCTAGAATGATGTGGATATATTTCATAAAATATAAATCTAAAGCATTTGAATATTTTAAGAATCTTAAGGCTTTCATTGAGATTGAGAAAGATTCTAATATTAAATGTCTTAGAACGGATAGAGGAGGAGAATCCACCTCAAAAGAATTTGATGAATTCTGTAAAGAGCATGGAATCGAAAGAGAACTCTTTACTGCTAGGACACCCCAGAAAAATGGAGTACTTGAAAGAAGGAACCGAACCATTCAAGAAATGGCAAGGACAATACTACAAGCAGCTAATTTGCAACCAAAATTTTGGAGAGAAGCAGTTGGCACCACAGTTTATACCTTAAATCGAACTCAACTATGACCAAATAATGAAAAGACTCCTCATTAATTATGGAAAGGAATACCTGCTTCAGTAAAATATTTCAGGGTTTTTGGAAGCAAATGTTTCATAAAAATAAATGATGACTCGCCAGGTAAATTTGATTCTAGAGTTGACGAAGGAATATTTCTTGGATACTCCACTAGGAGAAAAGCTTACAAATGTTACAACAATAATCTATGAAGAATAGTGGAAATAATTGATGTGAAGATTGATGAAGGCCTTCCAGAAAAAAGAATTGAAGATCATGAAGTTGAGCCTTTCTTTGAACAAAGTGAAGAAGAAGAACCTGAAAAAGAAGAGGATAATGAAGAACCTCAAAGTTAACCTCAAAGTGAATCTTCACAAACTCCCTCCAAGATCAAGTTTGTTTAAAGATATCATCTGGAAGAACAGGTCATTGGAAATATATATGAAGGAATCCAAACTTGAAGAAGGATGATAAGCACCCCAAGAAAAGATGATGTGGCTCTATTATCTTTAATACAACCTGAAATTTTTTCTCAAGAAAGCAAAGATCCTTATTGGATAAAGGCCATGGAAGAAGAAATGTCTCAAATAAAAAAAAATGAGACTTGGGAACTGGTAACTCACCCAATAGATAAAAATATAATTGGAACAAAATGGTTATTAAAAAACAAGATGAATGAAGATGTAAAAATCATCAGAAATAAAGTCAGAATTTTCTGCAAAGGATACTCGCAAATTGAAGGAATTGACTTCGAAGAAACCTTTGCACCAGTAGCTCGAATGGAAGCCATAAGAATTTTTTTATCATTTACTTGCACAAAAGGATTCAAGGTTTATCAAATGGATGTAAAATCAGCATTCCTGAATGGAGATATCAAGGAAGAAGTTTACATGGAGCAACCAGAAGGATTTGATCTTGCTGAAGGAAAAGACTTTGTATACAAACTAAAAAAGGCCTTGTATGGATTGAAACAAGCCCCTAGTGCATGGTATGCAAAGTTGGATCACTATTTGCAACAAGAGGGTTTCAAAAAGGGAGTGGCAGGTAGCAATCTATACAAGAAGATAGACAAGGAAAAACTTCTGATCACTCTTGTTTATGTTGATGATCTAATATTTGCTAGAAATAATGAAGAAATGAGCCATGAATTTTCTCTAAATATGTCCAAAAAATTTGAGAATTCAATGATTGGTGAGTTGTCTTACTTTCTTGGGCTACAAATATCTCAAACCTCTATAGGCATGTTTATATCTCAAGAAAAATATCTTAAAGACATGCTCAAATGATATGGGGTGGAATATTGTGCACCTATGAGCACACCGATGACCACAGATTGAAAATTAAGCAAAGATGATGATACCCCTCTCATAGATGAAACTATTTACAGATAAATAATTTGAGCTCTCCTATACTTAACTGCTACAAGACCAGATATTATGCAAGCAGTGGGAATGGTAGCAAGATTTCAGTCAAGTCCTAAACAATACCATCTAGCAGTTGTGAATAGAATTCTCAGATATTTGAAAGGAACGATTGATTTCAATCTTTGGTATCCTAAGAGTTAAACTCTTATTGTGACAACTTACTCTGATGTTGATTGGGCTGGAAGCGTGGATGATCGAAAAAGTACCAGTGGAAATGCATTCTTTATGGGAGATTGTCTTGTATCTTGGCTCAACAAAAAACAATCATCTATATCCCTTTCTATAGCTGAAGACGAATATATAGCTGCTTCTGATTGTTGTACACAAATTTTAATGGATGAAGGAAGCCTTGAAGGATGTCAACGTAAAAACTAAGCAACTAGTTACTATTTTTGGTGACAATACTAGCGCCATCAGTCTTTCAAAGAATCTGGTGATTCAATCAAGGACCAAACATATTCCAATAAAATACCACTTTCTCCATGAAAAAGTTGTTGAGCACAATATCAGGTTTGAATACATCAATACAAAAGAGCAAATTGCTGATATATTTACAAAACTCCTTCCACGAGAAGCATTTGAGTATCTTCGCCAAAAGATGGGAGTTGTTTCTCTTGCATCACATTAATTCACGTAGCATGTCAGGAGTACCGTATGTTAGGGGGAGAAGCTTGGTAGGCGGAGTACCTGGGCACCCCATTTGCCTTTGATGACAAAGGGGGAGAGAATGTTGGAAGGGCAAGAATATTGCTGTTAATGAAAAAGGGGGAGATTGTTAAGTTATATTGTCATTGATGTCAATATGACTTTGATTGAGATGAAGGATGCACTATGACATATCACTGCATTAGTATATGATTACATTTTTGATACATGATGCTACACATCATTAATAAAAATGAAGAAACCAAATAATGTAGAAGCCATGCTATCCAAAACATTCCTCATGTTGTTCCAATCATTTTATGTATAAAATTTAAGGACAGTCACAAAGAAAAATATGTTTCACAATCTTAGGAGCATAATTTATTTGTGAGACCTTCACCATCCTTTAGAGCATAATTTTCCCTTTCTAATGAGCCCTTACATGCCCCAAAAATCCAAGCGGTTTGGGAGATATGAATTTTTGAAGTTAAGGAAATTATTCTTGTCTTGGAGCCGACCTGTCCTAGCAATCCCTTTTCGGCGTGCATGTGGAGACATGTATTTTCATTTAGCATTGAAATAAGACTATATATACAAGGTTTTTTGTCTTCTTTTTGAACACTCAATTCGGTGATTATACACAGAGAAGAGTATTACAGTTCACAACTCGTGAACTTAAAAGAAAGGAAGCATAAATTAAGGAGAAAGGGTCTACAGATGAATGTTTCTGACTTTTAAATCAGATATTTGACACCTCCAGGCAGCTTATCCACTGTAATAGTTTCATACCACTTCATATTTCAGACTTTTTTCTACTTGGATTTGTTTTTGTGGCTTGGTGCACATACACAACAGCTTGGAATCCCTTGTTGTAACTTGGATCACTCCACAGACCCATGCTATCCTACCTTCGGACCTGCCGTGACTCGAAACAGTTGTGCAGTCCTACTGTAAAACCTTTGTGCTTGTGCTATCTTCGTGTAACCTAAATTATCTTTGGATTTTTCTCACTATAATACACTCCTAAATCATTGTGCCTCAGGACATTCAGACCCACTGTAATATACAATTTGGAGGTTCGGGTATAAGAAGGATTGTCTCCACCAAAGAGCTTGGATATCACAGATAGTTTGGAGGACTAAACTCAGACATGACAGGTAGCTACTCTTAGCAACAGAGCTTGGACTCTACAATTTTTTTTTGGGTAACAAGGATCAGCCCATTCTGTAGTGAAAAAATCTTTTAGAAAAGCATTGAATAGGAAAAAGTATTAGTGCTGTGTGGTGAACTCTTGGTGCAAACGGTGGTGCAGAATTGATGGTGCTAGATTGATGGTGAAGAATTCAGACCAAGTACAGTGAACACCTTGAACAATGAAGGACTTACAGTGAAGATACTTACACATGAATAGTGAAGGAAGTTAATTCTGAAATTGAAGTCAACACACAGCAAGGTGATTCGGCAGTGGAGCATCTTTGAAGTCGATTGGATAGTGAAGTCAGTGAAGAATTTTGGAAGAAATAATACAGTGATGAATATGTCAAGAACATTCAAGTAATTACTATTCACATTCTCTATTAAACCAAGCAAAGAAGTATTTGTGTCCTTGGAGTAGGAGCTCTACTCCTAAACACAAGGTTGGTACCTTGTGAAGATAGGGTCAAAGCCCTAGAGGTCAGAGCCTCATCAAAGTCCAAGTTGGTGCTTGGCAACAGGTTGGTGCATGTTTCATTAAAAGGGTTGGTACCCTCACTCATCTATTGTATACTATTATTAGAAAGAGGATTTAAATTCTTATTAATCCTTAATATTATAATTATACACCTCTCTGTCTGTAATTGTGTAGAATCTAACTGGGAATAATCAACAATTGAAAAAAAATATTGATTCACCCCCCTCTCAGTATTTCCAACAAAAGAATGGTTCATTTCTATGTTGTTGTTGCATCTGCGACAGTACTTCAACCAATAGAAGATTGCAACAGAGGCTGAAGCTATGGAGATTTCCATGAATCTAGAAGACTCACATGTACTAGCCACAGGTTGGTGTGCCAAGCTGTGAGCTCCTTCATGATGTCTTCGATCTGATTTGAAAATCCCCCTTTGTAGCACATATTCACCTCCAATTCCTTCTTTATTATGTTCTTGAAGCTTGACTCCATATTATTCCACAACCATGAAAGCTTCATGTGTGCTTCGACAAGTGTAAAGGAATATTGTTGAATAATATCTTTAGACACCTCTAAGTCATCTCATTCTGTTTCTTGCTTGATTTGTTCAATATAATCCTTGATCTCCTAGAAGGTGATCTCCCTGTAGTTCATTGCTTTGAGGGTTCTGATGGTGGTAATATCATTTTTATTTGTTAGAGACTCGAACCTATTATGAAGTCGGTTGTATGTAGCCATAGTATTGACTGAATTTCCTCTAAGGTGAGAGTAATTATGGATGTGGAGCCTCAACTAAGCTCCATCTATCTCAACGAAGATTTTTCATTTCCTCTCCAAATTCTACAGACATATTGATATTTGGCATCCCACTCTTGCACTTGATTATCTGCTCTATTTTATATCTTTAGGGCTTTCACCACATCTTTCACATTCTTCTGAATTCCAACGAGAGAAGTCGTGACTTGTTTTCTAAGTATCATCTCGTCATATAATCGTGTCGTGGTATCTTCCCTTTCTCCAAACTCTTCTAGCATGGATGACTGCCATCTTGTGGTATTGGTGTTCTGTGATGAAATTTGGTGCTTCTTCAATGAGAGATGTTCTACCTATTTCTTCACTGCAACCAATTCTCTTCTCAAGCTATCATTTTCATTCAATGAGAACTCTGATTTATCATGTGCCGCTATAGCAAATGCAACATTTTCCATCATAACTTCCCTTAGATTTATTCTAATGTTGGAGGTGATAACCTTTTTGTTGCTACTAAGACTGGATTGTCAGTATAATTGGGACATTATGTATGTAACATGCCTCCTCTCATGTCTACCCACTTTCACTAGCTCACCGAGGTAAACATGAGCTGAGTAGATACTATGATAAGTTTCAACATCCTATATCTCCTTAAGGACATGGAGTCAACAACTTAAGACCTTATTTTCTTCCCTTGGGTGCTACAGGACCTCCAGGAATAATCCAACCCCTCCAATTGTCCAACCCCTGATAAAACTCACTTTTTCCATGAATTAGAGACCCAATCACTCCCTTTCCAGGGCCTCCATGTGACTATGGGTCCCTATTCACTCCCATAATCCTACCACCATGCGACTATGGGTCCCTAGTCACCACCATAATCCTTCAACCATGCGACTATGGAATTTTTTGCTAAGTTATATGAAACCTACATGCCATGAAAGTAAGTCTAAACATAAGGGACTAAAACCTATCTGAGGTTTAACAAGAAGGAAAATTGTGTTGTCACATTATCTTCCATAACAACAATTATGTCTTGCATTGATTATTCATTTTTTACAAGTAAAAACATGAAAAGACCCATGAATAATATCTTTCATAAAACCATTCCTATAACCATCATATAACTAGATAAATAAAAATAATAGAAGAACCATTAAATCCAAATAATAACAAGTGCATTTCCTCAATAGAGCAAGAGAAACTTAAATTTTATTAACATAGGAAAAATTCGACCAGGTTCAAGACTTCCATGTACCACCTAACCATAGATTGGATGCACCAATTATTTCTTTCATCCAATCACCCATGTGCCATATTCCAACATGAACGTGCGCTCTCATGGGATAAGCCAATCCAAAAACAACCAAGGTAATCTAGAGGTTAAAAAAAATCTACCCTCATTATACTGAAATCTTACCTAAACTTTTGTCAAGATCACAAAACTAAACTGAGCTTGGATGCCTTCGAATTTATTCTCTAATAACTTAAAGAATTTTATTGTCTCCACCCTTAGGCTTTATCGCATATCTTGCCATTATTGGTCAAGGGATTCCTAGGCATTTCAAAATTTTCTTAAGACCACCTCACCGGGATTCAAAATCTACCAAAAAATGCTAACCTCAAATCGAGAGTAATACCATCACACCATGGATGTCTAGAAATGGCAAGGCTACGCTAAAATCCACTATTGAAACTGGGAAAAATCCATTGCAATGACAAAAAAAGAACCAAATATCAACATTCACATACCATGCATGCCAAAACCAGCTAGGAAATGATACATGTAACATGTTACCTGCAGATGTTCTCGCTCAAGTTGCTTGATCCTTTGCTTCCTTTTGTTTCCTTTTCATTCCTTTCCTTTCCTTTCCTTTTCTTTTCCTTCCTTTCCTTGACTTCTTCCTTTCTCCCCTTGGTGATATTCTCCTCTCTGAGACAAATTCCATTAATTTCTTCAATTTTCCATTAATTTCCTTAATTTCCCCCTCACATTAAACATGTCACCTTTCACCTTCCTTTTCTCCTGATTTCCTTTATTTTCATAAATAATGTGCCAAAAATACATTTTTCCTTTTCAGATCCTTAGCCATTTCGTTTGACAATTTCCCTTAGCCATAAACACATAAACTAATGCCCACTATGATAAAAGTGAAAATATTAATGAGAATAAGTGGGTTATTTCTCATTTTATCAACATATTACAATGTAGCATGAATTTACTAAAAATTGTATCCAACTGTAAAATTGTTTTTAATAGTTAAGATATTACTAGAGGTAAAACCAAGAATCACTTAACCAAAAATTCAATTATCCTACTCAAATTTTATATAGAATGAATTACTATTTTTACATTGAGGTTGTTTGTCCTCTAAATCCTACAATTATTAAGATCTTTGATTGACCTCGCAATTAAGAACAATTGGGGCTCTGTTCCTTGAAAAAAATATATAATATGATGACAAATTCAAATATTAACTTAGAAATATATTTATTAGTAATGAGGTTTTCATTAAGTGGGACATTTTGGAGTTTTGTCATGGATTTTGGCAAAAACATTTGTGGCTAAATCTTGATTTGTGTTGTTTAAAGTGGTCTTTTAACTGTATATATGAATTCAACACCTGAAAAACCCCTTGGACACTTAGTTTGTGTATAATTCACTGGTAAAACTTATGATTTCAATGAATCTCTATGGGATTCTAGAAAAATTATATATGAGAATAAACCAGAATTTTTTTCAAAAATATGTGCTTAAAGAAATTTCCATTAGTAATTTAATACCAAAATAAATAACCACTTTAAATCCACTCTCTTCTAATTTTTTTTTCAAATTATTTGCAGATATTAAATAGTTGCTAATAATAATACCATGAGATTTTATTCTACCAAACCACTGTAACTTCCCCAAACCACCCTAAATTATTGGGCACAAATAGACTATACTATTTGTACTAGTGTTGCTAGCTCAGATCCATATAACACCAAATCTATAATACCTTCTTTTTGGTTTGTAGAACTCAAGGAAAGGTTTTGGGCACATATAAACTATACTATTTGGACTAGTATAATTACCAACTTAGATACATCTAACATCAAATATATAATACCTTCTTTTTGGTTTGTAGAACTTGAGGAAAGGTTTTCACCTCAAGGGATTTGATCCTTCTCCATGCATGACAGATATGGTGTTAGCTGGACATAAGCTAGTTCTAGTTGAGGGAAGCAATGTCACATTTTTAGATAATCATTATTATGTATATTTTTGAGGTAAAATTCAAAATTCATATTATGCTTTATTTTCTTGGCATGACCATAACATTATCTTCTTTATTTTGGTCTATGATGTTTTCTGTGTTTCGATACTTTGAGTGATTTGTGTGTTTATGTGTTTGGTTTTGGATGGTAATGTTTGTGAATATTACAGTAGTTGTGTTATATTTTTATATGTGTATTTAATTTTTTATTATAAATTACTTGGTGATGAAGAAGGGAGACAATCGTGTCAATAGTTTGATTGATATTAGGCATCTATTTCATGTAATTTTAGGTATCACAACTTTTGGCAACTAATTCGATAGTTTTCCTCCAAATATTGCAAAATATATGTTGAAGATTAAGTTTACTAATTTACTACCTCAACATTACTCTTGAAATAATGTGTTTCCTTGTTTATGTTTGAAATAATTTATTTCCTTCAAGAATATTTTGATGATTTATTTATTTTTTTATTTTTTTATTTTTTTATAGTCTACTTTTCAAAGTAAAGAAATAATGTATTTTTTATTTATTTTTAATGAGTGGCTAGATTTAAAAAATATTTACGTTATTTATTTCTCCAAACAATTATCACATCTCCTTCAAGAATATTTTGATTTGTTTTGATGTTTATAAATATAGATTTCTTCTTATAAATATTTTGAATACATTGTTGAATGCAATTACTCTATGAGTAATTTTGAATATATTTTGAATATATGTAATTGTCTATTAGTAATTGGTTGCTGATGAATAAGGGATACAATCTTGTCAAGGATTAATTTTCATGTTGCAGAGGATTGATTATGCACATATTTAATTCTAAGTATCACATATTTTTACAACTAATTATTTCTTAATAGTGTCCCTCTAAGTATAACTAAATATATCTTCTTCTTTTTTCTAAGTATTACTAAATATATCTTAATTTTTTTAATAATATACAGCCTCAAGATTTACAACATATAATGCATCTAATGCAAACAAACAAATAGGATTAAAAAAACATCTACACCTAAATCAATGCATCCAATACAGGCAATCAAATGAGATTAGAAATCAACATTACACCGAAATTAATGCATCTACTGCAAACAATCAAATAGGATTAAAAATACACATCTACCCATGCATCTATTGCAAGCAATGAAATAGGATTATAAGTCCACATCTGCACTCAAACCAATGCATCTAGTGAAAGAAATCAAATATAATTAGAAACAAACATCTACAATGAAATAAATGCATCGAGCGCAATAAAAAAAAAAGGATTGGACATCACCATATACACTGAAATAAATTCATCTATTGCAAGAAATCTTCTTCCCTCTCTCCCCCATCCATCTAATCTTGAAAACTATTTTTAATAATTTACAGTCTCAAGATTAACAACATCTAATCCATCTAATGCAAGAAATCAAATAGAATTATAAAAAAACATATACATTCAAATCAATGCATATAATGCAAGAAATCAAATAAGATTAGAAACCAACATCTAAACTGAAATTAATACATCTAGTGCAAGCAATCAAATATAATTAGAAATCAACATCTGCAATAAAACCAATCCATCTAGTGCAAGCAATCAAATATGATTAGAAATCACCACCTATGATGAAATAAATGCATCTAGAGAAATGAATAAAATAGGATTAGAAATCAACATTTAATATGAAATCTATTCATCCAGTGCAAGAAATCAAATATATTTAAAAATCAACATCTACACTGAAATCATTGCATCTAGTGCAAGAAATCAAATAGGATTATAAATCAGCTACACTGAAATCAATGCATATTTTGCAAGAAATATTCTTCCCTCTCTCCCCCCTCAATGTATATCTATATATCCATCCATATCTCCTTCTTTGTCTCTCTATCTCACACACCAAAAACACACAAGCATACACACACACACACACACACACACTCCATATCTATCTATCTTTTCCTCCCTCTCTCTATATGTTTCTTCTTCCCTCTCTTTCCCTCCCATCTATACCTCTATTTCCTTGTCCCCCTCCTTTGTATCTCTATATCACCCCCACAACATACACACTCTTTCTCCATATCTATATATCTCTCCCTCCCTCTTCTTGTCTCTCCCTCTTCCCTTCCATTGTCTCTCTCCCTCATCTATATCTCTTCCCTCTTTCTCTCCTCTCTCCCTCTCTCTCCATCCATGTCACCTTCTCTCGCTCATGTTCTATCTCTCTTCCTTCCTCTCTCTATACCTTTCTCTCTCACCTCCCTATGTCTCTCTTCCCCATCTATCTCTCTCTCTTCACCCTCCAAAAATTTCACTGCCTCCCTCCCACTCTCCTTATCTCTCCTTCTCTTCCGCCTTCCTTAAATATCCCCTTCTTTGTCTCTCTATATCACCCCAAAACATATACAATCTCTCTCCATCACTCCCTTGCCACTCCCTATCTATTTCTCTCTCCAATGTTCTCTCTCTATGTCTCTCTTCTTCATTTTATCTCCATATCTCCCTTTTCTGTCCCTATATCTCTCCACCTATATCACCTTATGTCTTTGTTCTTCCCTCCACATATATATCCAGAGTTAATATATATCATGATATATTAATATATATTATAATATAACAATTTGAATATCATATTAGATTTAATATTGTATTATTCTAAAGTTATTAAATTTAATAAAAAAAAAATTGGCATGATATTTTGATGTGGAAATATTCATGTCTTTAAACACTTTACTATATCCATAAAAAATGGTTTTTCCCTTTAAAAAATCGTTATACAAATATTTAATCAAAATAAATAAGAAAATAATTTGGAGCAAGGTTTTAGATTTTTGTTTGTGTAAAATTAATCCTTTTATTTAAGAGATGTTATTAGCTTTGGTAAATTTGAGTGAATTTTTTTAATACTTTTACCTAATTTCGAATTTTAATGTGATAAGTTTTATGGTTAAAGGTAAACTTATGATCCATTCACATTCAATTATACGATAAATGAACTATAAAATGTATGAGATAATGTATTATTCATTGAAATTATATATAATAATACATAGTTATATTTTAATAATTAATCTTAGTCCACTAATAAGATTATAAAGCTATATATAATTTAAGATTCAAGCTAATGTTTTGACGATAAAATCTATTTTTATTCATACAAATACAAATAGGGGTCATATGGGGTTCTAGAATGGGCCTATCTGAGAAATCGCAATTATTATTATTATTATTATTATTATTTTAATCTTTGTTTTATTAAAATAATCATTTTTGTTTTTATTTTTATCTTTATTTGATCAAATCAACATAATATTGCATTACATAATGACCAATCTTTATTTTTAGTAACATTACATTACATTACATGACAATTTTACAATATTGTATAAAATAATACTATCATAAATCCATCTCGATCTATCAAGAATCCAAATATATCAAAGGTCTCAAGGTGAAAAATTTTCATAAGTTTTTCTCTCATAAAAGAGGTTTGAAGCTCTAGAGATTTGATCTCTCACTGCTGATAGATCTAGATAATTTGGTTTAATATTTTTTTTTATTAAAGTTTGAACTATTCAAATACTACATCACAATCATTAATAATTTTTTTTCTCATCCTAACCACTACACCAAAGTCATACAAGTTCAATAATTTTGATAAAACGTTGTGCTAGGGACTAAGCTCACACCCTCAAATTAAAAATTCTTAACACTCATTCAATTAGCCACATTTAGTATTACAAATGTTTTAGTTTAACCTTTCTTAGTTAAAATTTGAATTATTCAAATTCTACTTCACAATAATTGTTGAAAATTTAAATGCCCAATCCAAACATATATGCTAAATCCATACAAGCTGTATAATATTGATAAAAAATGTAATATGGTTGTTCATGCTTATGTTGTCATTGTTATGATTTGAGGGAAAAGTTAAAAATACTTACCACACATTTTATTGAACAAATTAATTATTACAAATGTTTAATTTTAATAAATTTTAATTAAAATTTAAATAATTCAAACTCTAAGTTATAATCACTAATGAAAATTTTAAAATAAATTATTTTCCCATCTAAACCATGACTCCAAAGGTGTGACAGTTGCATTAAGGATAACTAGTTGTTAACTAGTTAAAAGACAATTTTAATTATTTTGTAAGAAAAGGACGGGAATTATTAATGTTTTGCTGAAAACTTATTTTAATTAATGATTAATTATGAATAATAAAGCAATTATGGGAATTAATTTCATAAAAAGTCAAAGATGATGGTAAATGTTTTCCAAGAAATGGAAAGTGGTTGGGAACACTTGGAAACAGTTACTTGCTCCTTTGAGGATCAGAGACTAATCCCAGTGAGGAGCAGGGGTTATGTTCATGGTGAAAAGGAGAGTAGTAATTTTCCAGAGCTGGTTGTGATTAGTCGAAAACACTCAGAACAATTCCCGAATTTTTTCTGGTACTGACTAGTTGAAAACACTCAGAACAATTCCCGAATTGTTTCTGGTACTGACTGGACTAGGTGTCCTGAGGTCACAGCAGAAATATCCACTGTCAACCCGTACCCTTCAGGATTGGAGCATGGGGGATGTAATCGCCTCTCTTGATGGTTGGGAAGACCACAACTATAAACTGTTAATCAGATAAGTAAATCTGTGTTTTTATTTTCTAAGTGAATAAGTACTGTAGTACAATCATTCCACGTATTTACAAGAATGTTTTGTTAAACTGTTAGTGACAGAAATCAGTTAGGTAATTTCTATGGCATGTATTGGAAATGAGTGGGAGAACTGTTTGTTTTTAAAAAATTATTTATAGTAGGATGTGATTAAAATATAGAATTATCTTGATATTTTAGTTCAAGTTCTTGTTTAAAAAAGAAAAGAAAAAAGAAACCTTAAGTACTATATCAATTGCAGGTGGAATAAAAAAGCTTTATTGTCATCGCAGAAATAACGAAATAAATAGCTTAAAGAGATAGGTTGTCCAATAAAACTCCAAATTTTAATTGGGAAAAGTATACTGTAAAGGCTAAATAATATTTTCAATATTCATAAAGCTAGAACACAATATATAACCAAAAACTGTGAAAATATCTTCCATTAAAGAAGCAAGAGAGAGAAAGATCTGAGTTCTCGAGAAAACTATATTTCTTCTTGCAAAAATATCATTACATCATGTTTAAAAAAAAAAAAAAGAGTCCTAGACCTATTGCAGGCCAGAGAGAAAAAGTCACTTATTTGAGCTTATGAGCCACATGAGGAAATTTAAAAACCCTCAGAAGAGAATCCCAACTGCTTAGGCTGTGCAAGTGATTAAATACCCGGAATGATAATTTGTGTATTAGCCAGGACCAATTTCACCCGTATACCATAGAGAACTTCAAGTCCAGACATCACTAGCCCAGAGGAATTACTAACCTGTCGAAATAGACCTATGAAACAAATTCGAAGAAGGATGGATCAGTCAAAGGTCTTTGGAAAAAACAATAGTAACAATAACTTAAAAAAAATGAGAAGAGGAGATGTGCCTGTGAACGAAGAATTACTATGAACAAATTTACTTGGAATTGCGAATCAAACCCTTTTTCTCCTCCGGGAATTCACACACCCAAGGATGCCAATCAACGCAGAGATGGGAGAGAAATTCAGCATTAAAACAAAAGTAAAACTATGAAAGGATTCCAGAAGAAAGCTTTGAAGGAACTCAGTCAGATTACAGTAAGGAAGTCAAGAAGAAACTTTTACATGTAACTAAAACATTATAACCCAATTCCAAAGAAAACATATTTACAGGAAATAGTGAGAGCCTCCTCCATGTACGCAAGGGTATCTCCTCTGAACCACTTTGTAGCACCATGCAGCCTCATCTTGGAGCCTTGGGAGCAGGCGGAAGGTTCATCTCAGCTGAAGCCACAACACATAAGGGAGATGAGAACAACTCAGAGCGATAAAAAAACTACACAACTCAAGCAGTGAGAACAAAGCCGAGTTTTCCTAGGGTTGGCGGAGTAAATGAGGCAACTCCCTCCCAAAAATGACACTGTTGATCAAACTAGATCCTACAGTGGAAAAACTAGGTAGATACAACTGAGAAATTCAGTAAAGCACGGCGTATCATCCAGTTTTCAGGTGATATTAATGATCAATATCCTCAACAATTCATAGCTAATAACGTGACAGCTATCTTCTCGATGGTGTCGAGATGGTTGGAAATTTCTGACAAATGTATATGTGAAATCATAATAACCCTAAGTTATGAGTAGTAAATTTTAATAGCTTTGTATTATACAAATGAAACCCATACTATATGAGCTGCAGAGATATTCGTATGTGTCAAATTCAAAATTTAATATAATGATAGTATGGTTATGATGTGAAAGTCGAATGCTTATTAGGTAATCGGTTCCAAATCTTCGATAATATGGGTATAACATTTGCTAGGTGGTATTTTTTTTTTTTTAATCTTATATTTATGAGTGTGACAAAAGCCATACAAATTCAATAATTTTGATAAAAGAACGCGTTAAGGATGCTCATTTTTAAACTAGGATAAAACCATTTTATTTGGAGGGAAGTTAGAAACGTTTACTACACACTTTATCAACTAAATTTATTATTATGTTTCATTTTAATTTTTTTTATTTAAAACTTCAATCATTCCTTTAGGCTTGTTAAAAAAAGTTACCACTCATTCTATTAGCCAAATTTATTATTACAAATTATTCATTTTAATATTATTCAAATTCCATGTCACAATCATTAATGAAAAGTTCAATCATTTTCCCATATAAAAAAATGTACTAAAGTCGTACAAAATCAATGATTTTGATAAAATTTTGTGCTAGGGATACTCATGTCGAACCTGGGTCTACACAATTGTGACTCGAGGGAAAATTTACAAAAAAAATTCCACACATTATATTAGTGAAATTTATTATTTAAAATTTTTCAATTTAATATTTTTTTCTTAAAATTTGAATTATTCAAATTATATTTATATTCCATCTTACAGAACCAACCTAAATACAATATAACCTAAAAGTGAAAATATTCATGTGGTATTTGTTCTATTTACAAGTTAAGTTGAAGTACTTATAATAATTTAGAAGAAAATATGAATGTATTTATTTCATTTTATATTTTTAATTACATAACTTTTTTGCAAAAAAAGGAAAAGCTAGTGGTAACGAACTTAGCCCTGGATAGTTGATATGAAGAGAGGAAGGGGTTGGTATTTTTTTTTTCCTAAGATGAGATAGGTCTGAGAGAGACTTGAAAAAGGAAGAATATTTTGACTTTGTAGGACACTGTCTGTGGGGAGACTCCTGAGCCAGTCTCCACCCAATGGAGGACGATAGTGTAACACTAACCCTATCTATTAACCTTAAGAAATTTTTATTTTTATTTTTATTTTTACTATCAATAATAATTTAGGATTTACTCCTCTTAAATCATGCCTATGATAAGACTTTACAAAGCTTAATAGAACATATGTTAATAACACATTCGATTAACACCATAGTTTAATTCCAAGCTATGAAAACCATATATCATGAATGGGGTTCTCTAGTCTATATTTAATATTATTCCCATGTACTGTACACTTACAATAACCATATGACACATGTCTCACTATGATTATTTCTTTCGGATATAGTGGTACTGCCATACCTTTTAAATTTATTTTCTCTACACCAAAGGAAGATTTAACCAGATACATGTAGATTTGTTTTTATATTAAATTCATATTTATATTTCTGAGGCAACCTGGCCTAGTCCCTGTCGTCCGATCTTCCCAAGTGATCGACGGTGTATAAACAGGCAGGAAGGGTTTAGGTATAACCCTAATTCCTAACCTCTTTTCCTCATTTGTGCCTACTCTTTTGCTTGAACTTCAACTCTACCTCCATGCTAGGTCTCACGTTCCAGCTTGGAATCAAGATATATTCCTAGAAGGTTACAAAGCATTACAATCTCAATTTCCTTCCTTGTAACCATGAGAGCACTGCCCAAGATGTTTCTCGGAACTGAGAGCTTGGCTAAATCCTCTTTTTTTCTGTGTGATTTATATGTGTATTAGAGGCTTTCACACTTACAGAATTGAGGAACCCTTTGGATCACTGCTACACATAGTGGAGTCGATTCTGTCCAGGTCTCATTCCAGGTAATTTCTATTGCATTAACTTAGTAGCACAAGTTATTTTCTGCAGATTTTAGGATGAAATTTATGCTTCAAGGTCTCAGTATGCTAATCCATTTTCTCTTCATCGGACTTATGCTTTCTCCAAGCAGAAGGTCCGCTACAACGATGGAGGTTTTCCCTACCAGTATGTATTATTTATGGTTTTATCAGTCCCATTCTTTCTTATCAAGCATTTATAGGCTTCTTCTTAAAAAAAAAAAAAAAAAATCGTTCTGTCTTCGCGAGTTAAAGGTTGTCCTACCCTTATCGCTTCTAGGTATCATTTTCTTTCTACGTGGAGAAGGAACATTCAACCTCTTAGTCAAGTTATCGCCGCTGATCGATTTTTCTTATTCCTGATTCAGGGAACATGTACTTTACCAAAGTGTTTAAGCTCGCTCACATGCTCCGTCGGTGTTTTAGTTAGGTGTAAAGTTAGGGCTTTTAGTCTTATGCAGACTCTTTTATGCCCTTTCAAGGCTTAGTATATATTATGCCTATTTACACGAACCCACACTCTACGGTTCTTTCTATGGATTATTTTTAAGGTTTATACACATGAAATTATTTTATGTAAATCATTATCACTCTAGTTCAACCAACTTCCTTTGCGATTTTGTTAATAGTACATGCTGGGGTTTCTCCCGAATGATATGGTTATCAAAAAATAGGCCAATTATTACTTCTTTCGCTCTTTATTTGCTTGTATATATATATATATATATATTTTCTCTCTAAATATGTTTTATAATGATTGGCTCATAAAATTTCACTTTTTATTCAACGATTTATTCTAAGATTTTTTCTGCTAGAAAGTGAATATCCACATGCGTAATATTTTATTCATGTACAAATATTTATGCCACTATTCTCTTGTTACTAAAACAATTTTGTTAAGGATAGAGAAAAATTTCATTGTCTCACAGAATGAATTTATTTAATAATTTCTTCTTGTTTCTCCTTTACTTCAGAATGATTTATTGTTAGTAGCTTAGCAGTGTTCTTTATTTTATCTACTTAATTAGCCCGAGGTGACTTTACCACTTGCACATTCTATCTGTGTATAAAGTAAATGGGGAGAACGATGTGCTCCAGAACTTCTCAGTTCCAGGTGCCAACAGTGCTCCCTACCCTTCAAGCATAGTATTAACTAATTATTCATTTCTTGTATCCCTATTTTAATTCATTTCTTACTCCCTTAACTTTATCTTTCTTTGAAGGAAGAAGAAAAGACTGTTACGAATTTAATCCAACTATCCACTACAACTATTTTAGTTTAGCAAGTTCTTATCCGATTTACTTTGAGTATTTTCCCATTCTGTTTTCAGGGATTACACAGATAGTTCTAGCTTCCCTATTTAATAGAGCCAAGTAATGTGAATACCTACACAATCCTACCCGAAGTATTCAAAAAGTCTATATAATTTACTATGAAATAATGTACACAAAGAACTTCCACTTTTCTACAAAAAGGTAAATCATCGAGTTAATCAGATTTAATAATAGTTTATATTGGATAGCTTTACATTATATATATTATTTGAATAAAATTCAACCCACGAACTGTTTTCTTCTTTTCTTCCAAACATATGAATAATGACTATCTGGACATATTTAAATTATAAATAATCCTTTCTGTTTAATTTTTTTCTCTTTAAAATAGTAATCACTTATCTGTAAAAAATTGTAGCAGGTTGTGGTGTCCACCCAACCTTTAAGAGAGGCGATTATGTCCTCCTCTTTCCCACCAGCTCCACTGAAAAAGGCTCAGGTTGACAAAAGATTTTCTGTTGTGACCTAAGGACTCCAAGTCCAGTCAATGCCAGAAATATTTAGGAATATTTTTGAGTGTTTTTTCCATTGGTCTCTACCAGCTCAAGAAATCATCTCTTTTCTCCTTTCTTCCAGAACAGAACCCCTACTCCTCACTGGGATAAGTCTTTTATCCTCAGAGGAGAAGGTAACTTTTCAAACTGTCCAACCACCTTTCAGTTTTTGGAAACATTTACCAACAACCTTTTAAATTTTACTTTCCATAACCAGTTTTATTATTATTCATAATTTAAAATATCAATTGTCTTAGTCTTTTCATTAACAAGTGACTAAAGTTAATTTAACTAGTTAATCATCTAGTTAATAGTAAATGCAACTTTCATAGCTTCCCCCCCCTGGAAGTAACACCATCTTTAGTGTTTTACTCTTGCTCATTAAATAGCTCTGGGTAAGCTTCGTGCACAAACCCTTCATCCTCACAAGCAGCTTCATCTGGGATGAAGTGATTCCACTCCACTTTAACCTAGGTGATGACTCACTTTTGGAGCATAATCTCCCTCCGGTCAAGTATGTGTTGCGACACGACTAGGAACTCGTCATTTGGCTCTATCTACAAACGGAAAAATTCCTTGTCAATTTCTTATAAAGAAATCATACTTGAAAGTTACGATATTTAATTCTATTCTACTTGTATATTCTACCAATGAATTAAATTATTTGAATCATGCACATAACGCTTCAACAGGGACACATGAAATACATTGTGTACCCAAATGTGACTAGGTAAAGCCAACTGATAGGCCACAGGTCCTACCCTATCCAAAATTTGGAAGGGTCCACGGAACCTATGAGCCAACTTGGCACAAGAGGTCCACCGCAAGGTATTCCTCTTGGGTTTGACCCTCGCATACACATGGTCTCCCACTTCAAATTCCCGATAAGACCTCTTTTTATCTACATAGATATTTTGTCGATCTTGTGCAACCTTCAGATTTTGTCTTATATTCTTTACTTCTGATTCCATTTCAACAAGCATCTCGAGTCCCAAAATTAATTTTGTCTCGGGGCTGCTCCAGCTTATGGGCATGTGACACTGCCTCCAATACAATGCCTCAAAAGGACTCATCTTCAGGGACTCCTGGTAACCATTGTTGTAATAAAATTCAACAAGATGCAAGTAATCCTCCCATTTGGTTGGTTGTTGCATCACATACATGCGCATCATGTATTCCAACACTTGGTTTACTCGCTCTGTTTGACCGTTGGTCTGAGGATGATAATTTCTACTAAAGTTTATTTGGGTCCCCAAGGCCTGTAAACAGAGTCTTCCAAAATTTTGAGGTAAACTTAACATCATGGTGTGAGATAATTGTCTTCAGAATGTCATGCAGCCTCAATATTTCTCTCATGAATATATCTGGTATCTGTACAGTGTTGTAGATAGACTTCACAGGTATAAAATGTCAAGATTTACTCAATCTGTCCACTACCACCATGATGGAGTCATTTTGTCTTTTTGTTCGCGGTAAGCCTGTAATGAAATCCAGGGATATAACCTCCCACTTCCATTCAGGTATCAATATAGGCTGCAACAATCCTGCGAGATGTTGATGCTCTACCTTTCCTGTTGCCACTCCAAACATCTACTTAAGTATTCAACAATATTTTTACACATACCAAGCCAAAGATATACCTTTCTAATGGCAGTCAATATTTTTTGGTATCCTAGGTGACCTGCATAATTGTTGCGATGGTACTCATTCATTATCAACCCATTTAGGTCCATCCGGTTTGGTACATACACCTTACCTCTGAAAGTTAACATCTGATCTTCATTTACTCCATACTCAGAATTACTTCCTTGCTTTATGGTTTGTTCCATTTTCTTCCATAAAAATGTATATTTCAGATCTTTTTGTGCTTCTTCCTTTATTTCATCTAAAAACTTACTTTCAAGCTCATTGTATTAAAGCTCATAAACACCATGTAGCTTTCTACTTAAAGCATCAGATACTCAGTTATCCTTACCTTTTACATGTTGGATGTCCATATCAAACTCACTTAGAAAGGTCTATCTTGCCTGTCTAGAGTTTAAATCAGCTTGCTTGAAGTATCTAGTCAAGCTGTTATGATCTATTTTTAACACGAACTTTTTACCCAGAAAGTAGTGTCTCCATACTTGGAGTGCATGTAGTCCTGCTGTTGATTCCAAATCATAGGCTGAGTGCCTTTGCTCATGATCCTTCAACTTTATTGATTCACAGGCCACTACTTTGCCTTCATGGGATAGCGCTACCCCAACACCTTCTTTACTTGCGTCTGTACACACTTCAAATTCTTTGTTGGGGTCAACTACCCTCAACACTGGTGCAGTGGTCAAAAGTTGTTTCAACTTTTAAAAACTGTTCTGGAATTCAACAATCCACTTGAAAACTTTTCCTTCTCTCTGTAAAGAAGTAATGGGAAAAGAGATTATGGAAAATACCTTAACAAATCTCCAATAGTACCCAGCTAACCCCATAAAATATCGAATATCTGCAACATTCTGGGGTACTTTCCATTCCATAATTGTCTTAATCTTCTCTGGGTCAACATCAATCCCTTATGTTTTAATGACATGGCCTAAGTACTAGATTTCTATGTTAAAGAAATCACATTTGCTGAACTTAGCATACAGCTGATGTTTTCTTAGGATTTCCAGCACAATCCTCAAATGCTCTTTATGTTCTTCTTGATTTTTGGAATAGATCAAAATGTCATCTATAAATATAAGTACAAATTTATCCAGGAAAAGATGGAATATTCCATGTATTAACCTCATAAAAGTTGTTGGTGCATTTGTTAACCCATAGGGAAACACCATAATTTCATAATGCTCGTACCTGGTACAAAATGTTGTCTTGCATATGTCTTCATCCTTGATTCGAATCTAGTGATACGTAGATCTTAAATCTATCTTGGAAAACACTGTGGCTCCCTTTACTTGATAAAACTGATCATCAATTCTTGGTAGTGGATATTTATTCTTAACTGTTAATTTTTTAAGCTGTCTATAATCCATGCACATTCGCATGGTTTTGTCCTTCTTCTTTACGAACAACACCGGTGCTCCCCATGGGGACACACTTGGACGAATGTAACCTTTACCTAGAAATTCCTGTAACTTCATTTTTAATTTAGTTAATTCCAGAATTCTCATTCTGTAAGGATCCCTTGACATAGGTGATGCTCGTGGCATGAATTCAATAGTAAAATCAATATCCTGCCTTGGTGGTAATCCAGGAATATTTTCTGGAAAAAAATCTAGGAATTCTTGCACCACTGGTATGTTTTCCATCATAGGTAATTTTTCCTTGGAATCTGAATATCCAACCTGAATAGCATATATTTGGCATCATTTCCTCATACATTTACTCATTTTGTATGTTGTTATTTGACGTAGCTTTAATGGCTTCTTGACTCCCTCAATCTCCTTACGTGTTCCAACTTGCATTCTATAGTAAATAATCTTTTCCTTGCATTCCACTAGGGTCCAATGTTTTTCTAACCAATCCATACCCAGCAAAACATCGTAGGACACTAACGGCAGTATGTTCAAGTCCACATTCAACTTTTGTTCTGCAATTTCTAGTATACAGATTGGAATCTTAGTAGTCACCTTCCTTTTGGCTCCAGTGGCTATTTGTACCAACCATGAGTTTTTAAATTTTTGTTCTTTTAATTTACACATTTCCACTATTTTGGGACTAACATAGCCCAGACTTGCACATGGGTTTACCAATATAGAAACAGATTGAGTTAGTATTTTACTTCCAGATCAATCATTGTTGGTTGATAATCTGCCTATCGATCCTCCAATGCCGCATTGATACGAGGAATGTTTTGCGCCACATTGCCTACTTTAGAAGCTTCCTCCAGGTTTGCAACTATGTCATTTCTTTCTCACTGTGGGCAGTTTTTCATAATAGTGTGCCTTACCACACCCCCAACACTGTAGAGGTGGCTTGGTCACCTATCTTTGCTCAAGCTTGTGCGACACTTCTATAGGCTTTTATTTTTCTGGCCATCTGGTTCTCTGGTGATTTCTGCCAAATTGTTTACTAACAGAGTTTCCAGTAGAATTTTTAAAGTTACTGCTTTTGGCGCCTTTGAAATTTGAGTTACTTTTCTATCCTTTCCTCGGCTGCCAACTTTTTCATACCTCCCCTTTAGCCTTGGACTTTTTATAGCAGATTCGTGCTTTACGAATGGCTTTGTCCATGGTTTTAGGATTCACAAAATCAATTCATTCTTTCATATGTGCTGGCAGGCTGCTCAAAAATATCTTCACCTTAGCCTTTTCCTCTCGAAGGTATGGAACATATCGTAACAAGGAGGTGAAATTGGTGATATATTCATCCATAGTCGTCTGTCCCAATCCCAAGTCATGGAATTCCTTAGCTTTCTCATCATAAAATCATTCTTGCTCATCAATGTTGCGAACGTTCTTCACTTCTTCCCACCACTAGGTGGCCTTCTCCCTTAGCTGGTATATGGCTAATATAGACTTCAGGTTGCTACTATACTCGTACACTTGAAAGTACTTGTTCATGTTTATTAGCCATGCTTCTGCCACTTCTTTAGCTTCACCATGAAATGTTGGTGGTTCTATTTTTCAAAATTCACCCTAAAGCTCTACTTTATGCTTCTTAATCTCTTGCTGATTTGACACATTTCTAGACTCTCCCTCATTGTAGTTTTTATTTTTATTACTCTGCTGAGAAAGGCTTCTTTCCACTCATTCAGTGGTATGTTCCCTTGTTTGTCATTCACCACCATCTTGCATGTCCCTATCAGCACTGGGATTTTCCATTCCTTGATTTTGTTTATTTGACAGACTTTTGAGCATCTTCTATTTCTCTTGCATTAATCGTTCATTGTCCCTTTGAACTCGAACCATTTCTTCCTATAACTTCTCTACTGTGTTCAACAACAAACTGGTTTGATGCTGTTGTTCTTCTAGCAGTCCACTGGTTTGCTGGTCCTGGTCAACACTCAGTGGAACCCACATCTCAGGGTTCACAACTGGTTGTGTTTGGGGTTCTCCAGTATCCTTGGATGGTTGCTAGGTTGTTCCCCTTCTCATTATGTTTATGTTATGCTTCTAAACTCTGCGCATTAGTATACAGATAGCTTTATCATTAGTTAATCCTTAAGGTCCCAATGTAGAAACACTGCTTTGATACCACTTGTAACACTACCCCTATCTATTAACCTTAAAAAAATTTTTTTTTACTATCTATCATAATGTAGGATTTACTCCTCTTAAATCATGCCTATGATAAGACTTTACGAATCTTAACATAACATACGTTAATAACATATTCAATTAACACCATGGTTTAATTCCAAGCTATGAAAACCATATATCATGAATTGGGTTCTCTAGTCTATATTTAATATTATTCCCATGTACTATACGCTTACAACAACCATATGACACATGTCTCACTATGATTATCGCTTCCGGTATAGTGGTACTGTCATACCTTTTAAATTTATTTTCTCTACACCAAAGGAAGATTTAACCGGATACGTGTAGATTTGTTTTTATATTAAATTCATATTTATATTTCCAAGGCCACCTGGCCTAGTCCCTACCGTCCGATCTTCCCAAGTGATCGACGATGTGTAAACAGGCAGGAAGGGTTTAGGTATAACCCTAATTCCTAACCTCCTTTCCTCATTTGTGCCTACTCTTTTGCTCGAGCTTCAGCTCTTCCGACATGCTAGGTCTCACGTTCCAGCTTGGAATCAAGATCTATTCCTGCAAGGCTATAAAGCATTACAATCTCATTTTCCTTCCTTGTAACCATGAGAGCACTGCCCAAGATGTTTCTCGGAACTAAGAGCTTGGATAAATCCTCTTTTTTCTGTGCAATTTATATGTGTATTAGAGGGTTTCACACTTACAGAATTAAGGAACCCTTTGGATCACCGCTACACACAGTGGAGCTGATTCTATCTGGGTCTCATTGCAAGTGATTTATTTTATTGCATTAACTCAGTAGCACAAGTTATTTTTTGCGGATTTTAGGATGAAATTTATGCTTCAGGGTCTCCGTATGCTAATCAATTTTCTCTTCATTAGACTTCTGTTTTCTCCAGGCAGGAGGTCCACTACAGCGATGGAGATTTTCCCTACCACCAGGTATTGTTTACAATTTTATCAGTCCAATTCTTGCTTCTCAAGCGTTTATATGATTCTTTTAAAAAAAAAAATCTTTATGTCTTCATGAGTTAAAGGTTGTCCTACCCTTATCACTTGCAGGTATCATTTTCTTTCTACTTGGAGAAGGAATGTTCAACCTCTCAATCAAGTTATCACCGCTGATCGATTTTTCTTATTCCTGATTCAAGGAACAAGTACTTAACCAAAGTGTTCAAGCTCACTCACAAGCTTCACTGGCATTTTAGTTAGTTGTAAAGTTATGGTTTTTAGTCGTGTGCAGACTCTTTTATGCCCTTGCAAGACTTAGTATATATTCTGCTTATTTACATGAACCGACACTCTACGGTTCTTTGTATGGATTCTTTTTAAGGTTTATACACAAGAAATTATTTTATGTAAATCATTATCACTCTGGTTCAACCAGCTTCCTTTGGGATTTTGTTAATAGTACATGTTGGGGTTTCTCCTGAATGATATGGTTATCAAAGAATAGGCCCGTTATTAATTCTTTCGCTCTTTATTTTCTTGTATATATATCTTTTCTCTCTGAATATGTTTTATAATGATTGGCTCATAAACTTTCACTTCTATCTTCAAATATTTATTCTAAGATTTTGTTTGCTAGAATTGAATATACACATGCGTAATAGTTTATTCCTGTATAGAGATTTCTTCCATTGTTCTCTTGTTAGTAAAATCTTAAGTGTATGCAAGATTACTAAAATAATTCCATCAAGCCTGGAGAACAATTTCATTGTCACACAGAAATAATTTATTTGAGTAGTCTTTAGTACCACTTTTTGAAGGCTTTTACGGTGTAATTTCTCTAAATTCCGGCAGGAATTTACTGAAAAGAGAAGTTTGATTGCTAACTTTGCACAATCGAAGTGCCCTAGAGGTTTTTGAGGGTGTTGAATCCATATATAGAGACAAAAAACCAGTTTTAATAACAAAAACCAAGATTTTACATCAAAATTGTTCACCAAATTCCGGCACCTGAAACTTCAAAAAGTCACACTAAAGACAACTCCGAATTTATTTAATAATTTATGCTTGTTTCTCCTTTACTCTATAATTATTTATTCTTAGTAGCTTAGCAGTGTTCCTGATTTTATCTACTTAATTAGCCCGAGGTGACTGGACCGCCTGCACATTCTGTTCGTGTATAGAGAAAATGGGGAGAATGACATGCACTAGAACTTCTCAGTTCGAGTTTCCAACAGTGCTCCCTACCGTTCAAGCATAGTATTAACTAATTATTCACTTCTTGTATCCATTTTTAATTCATTTCTTAGTCCTTTAATTTTGTTTTTCTTTGAAGGAAGAAGAAAAGACTGTTACTAATTTAATCCAACAGTCCACTACAACTATTTTAGTTTAGCAAATGCTTATCCAATTTACTATGAGAATTTTCCCATTCTATTTTCACGGATTACATAGATAGACATAGCTTCCCTATTTAATAGAACCAATTACTGTGAATGCTTAGACAATCCTACCCGAAATATTCAGAGAGTTTATATAATTTACTGTGAAATAATGTACATGAAGCACTTCCACTTTTCTAAAGAAAGGTAAATCACAAAGTTAATTAGATTTAATAATGGTTTATATTGGATAGCTTGAAATTTATTCTTTGAAGGAAATTCCGACGAAATTTTTTCTTCCAAACATATGAATAATGACTATCTGGACATATTTAACTTATAAATAATCCTTTCTGTCTAATTTATTTCTCTTTAAAAATCATAATCACTTATCTGTAAAAAATTGTAGCAGGTTGTGGTGTCCACCCAACCTTAAAGAGAGGCGATTACACCGTACTCTTGCTCCCAAGCTCCACTGAAAAAGGCTCAGGTTGACATTAGATTTTCTGTTGTAACCTCATGACTCCAAGTCCAGTCAATGCCAGAAATAGTTTTTTTTCCTCTTGTCTCTACTAGCTCAGGAAATCCTCACTCTCTTTTCCTTTATTTTAGAACAAAATCCCTACTCGTCACTAGGATAAGTCTTTTATCCTCAGAGGAGCATTTAATTGTTCAAACTGACCAACCACCTTTCGGTTCTTGGAAACATTTACCAACAACCTTTTAACTTTTACTTTCCATAACCAATTTTATTATTATTCATAATTCAAAATATCAATTGTCTTAGTAAATGCAATTGTCACAGCTAGACTGGTTATATGACTGGACTGTTTTTTTGGAGGTCATCGAATATAACCTCTGAAATAACTGTAACTATTGAGGAGCGGTGGTGAGAAGAGGATGTGATTTCCCTTCTAGTTGATCCAAGGATGTGATTTCCCTTCTAGTTGATCCAAGAGGGTTTTCCAGTTTCTCAAGTTTAGTTGTCATAGTTTTTTCCGGATATTGCGAATTGATCCGAGGATGTGATTTCCCTTCTAGTTGATTTAGGAGAGTTTTCCAGTTTCTCCAAGTTTATATGTCTTAGTTTTTTCAGGAAATGGCTAAAAAATATAGATTCATTCCCTTTGAATCCAACACTTCCTTTGGTTTCTCATTTGGTCTTTGGATGAAGGATGATTCATTTACAAATATTTAATTAAAATAAATATAAAAAGAATTTGGAGCAAGAATTTAGATTTTTTGTTTTGAATTAACCTTATCTTTTATTTAAGATTTGTTATTAGCTTTGGTAAATTTGAGTAAAGTTGTTTAATATTTTACCTAATTTGTAATTTTATTGTGGTAAATTATTTGGTTAAAGGTAAATTTATGATACATTCACATTCAATTATATGATAAAAGAGCTATAAAATGTATGAGATAATTTATTATCAATTGAAATTATATATAATAATACATATTTATATTTTAATAATTAATCTTAGTCCATTAATAAGATTATAAAGTTATATATAATTTAAGATTCAAGCTAATGTTTTGGGTACAACAACTATTTTTATTAGTTTTTGATGAAGTGACATACATACAAATACAATAGGGGTCATATGGGGTTGTAGAATGCGCTCCGAGCACACATTATATTAGTGAAATTTATTATTTTAAATGTTTCAATTTAGTAATTTTTTTATTAAAATTTGAATTATTCAAATTCTATTAATATTCCATCTTACAAAATAAACATGAATACAATATATCCTAAAAGTGAAAATATTCATGAGAGACAATGAGTTATTTCTCAATCATCAACATATTATAATGCACTTGGACTTTGCTAAAGAAATTGTAACCCTCATGTTGTCTAGAAATATATTTTTAAGTGACTATGGTATTTGTTTTATTTACTAATTCAGTTGAAGGAATTATAATAATTTGAAAGAACATATGAATGTATTTATTTCATTTTATATTTTTAATTACAACAATTGCTTTACAAAAAAGGAAAACTGGCTGGTAAAGAACTTAGCCCTGGATAGTTGAGAAACATTATGCAGTTACAACTACCCTCTTCACATTTATATGAAATATGAATAGAGGAAGGGTTTGGTATTTTTTTTTCCTAATATAGGTCTCAGAGAGACTGGATGTTATCACTAGAAAATTAGACAAGAAAAGATGACATTATTTAATGTTATGCAGAAGGATTTGCAGGGCTAAGAGACATTAGAGAATATGAAGTATTTAAAAATCTCTAAGGTCTAAAAGGAAAAATCAAATTGGGCATAGAAGGATCCAGTTAAATGCGCCTTTGCGCGCATAATTCTTCGATAAGAGTGCATTTACGCAGCTTTTCCTCAAAAAGTCGCTCGGTCCTGAGAGTGGAGGATGTCACTTTTCCGAGACCACAAGGCACACTCCAAGAAATTGATCCCAAACTTGAGGCTGCCTAAGGATAGCTGCCCAAGCCTCCTTAGGACCTCAAGGGAGCACACAATGGAATAAATGTGGCACATAGTGGAATCACCCTCCTCTCTTGGGTCACCATCTGATGCAGAGATTCTATTATAAAATAGATCTTAGCATATAATAACACATGTACTTCACTCACCATAAAAAATCTTAATAATTTTTCATTAAAATCATAAAAATATTCAGCTCAAAAATACACATGAAGGAAAGAGAGCCACATAAAAAAAAATACTGACAATAAACGAAAAACTCTTTGGCCAAATATTACATTGGGCGGCCTCTTGGCTCTTGGCCCTTCAAACCATCTCCCATTCTCATTGTACTCCTCACTGCTCTCAGTTGACTTTCATCCTCACAAAACCCTCCTATATATGTATAAATAGTGAATTTATTTCACTCCACAAATTCCTCTACACATATCTCAACTTAAATCTAATTTAAATTTATTTTAGTTTTGGACTCAATAAAGTACATTCATCAGCAATTTCATTAAAAAAATACATTCGTCTACCTCCTTGGAATTTTTCTTCGACATTTCCATTTTCCTCCCGTTCCATAAAAGCTTCGACTTGCTTTCTTACCCCAAACAAGAATTTATTTATGATTTCTTCATATTGTAACCAATCAACACTTTCCTTATCTTAAAGGAATTCTCTACCAAACTTTACCTCAAAAGTTTCATTCTCCTTTGTGACAGTTCCATCAGACTGCTCACCATCTTTCACACATTCTGCAAACATACATAAACTGTGAGAAAAAATGTAAGGCTTCATGGCCTCATCTGTTTCTCGTGCCAACACATCTTCAGATGCTTCTGAACTATCCCAATAGTTCATGAGATCTTCCTCATTGATCTCTTCACCCAAAATTGCACCATGTTCTAGGCCACAAATGGAAACATCCATTTTTAACTCAGCCTCCCTGAGTTCTTCACAACTCAACATTTGCTCGAGCTTTCTCAGCTCTTCCATCAGTTGTATGTTTACCTGCTTTTCCCTCTTCGTGTGTAGCTTCTGCCACTTTACCTTCTTTCTCATGGTCTAGCCATGTGTCTGGTTTTTCACATTTTCCCACAATAACTCCATTAACAATTCAAGGTGAATTGTTATCTCAACTTTCTCCAGCTCGTACTCTTCATTCGTCAATTGTTCACATATGCTACTTACCTTGGAATTTTCCCTCTTCATCCTTCTGTTGAGGTCTTTTTCTGAAATTCTGTAATGACTATCAGCAGTCATTTTCTCCTCCTGCATTTGGCTACTCTTGGTTCTCTGTCTTGGAACCAATATCTGGCAACCCTCTTACTTCACTTTGCTACAAACAACACTTTAGTAACTCATATGTTACAATGACCAATTCTTTGGGTGTCAGGCTTTGCTGATCATGCACCCCATTACATTCAGACTCTTGAATTAACCTACGACTCTTTTACTTTAGACTTACACCAATTTTTCATCTTGGATGAAAATACTCAATCTCAGTTCAAACTATCCCAACTTTCATTTAACTCTAACATCTATTTTCACTTCAAGCTTTGTCCTAATAACAATGATAGTAGATATTTTGACTTAATTGAAGTTATACAATTCTTCAATAAACATACACCCCTAATACAATTTTAGGATATAAAATCTTCACCCTCTTTCATACTTCATTCTTATGAAAATTCATCTGTTTGCCCTTATCATTTCACATGATACTGATGTCTTTAGTTGAAATGCCATTTAGGTTCTTCAAGATTTTTAAGGTAGAAATAAATAAACCATTCAATCTTCAATGTTTAAAATTACCTTCCTGAATTATCATACCTCATGTCCTGTTAAGGTTATTAATAGACCCCTTTCTCTGCAGTCTCAACTCTCTGGTTTCCATTCTTCTGTGCCATATTTGTCATTGTAAATACTCACATGATCACATGTTCATCATCATAACGCAAACATTTCCCTGCACTTTTATGCACCATGCAACATCAATTCACATCCATTTACTTGTGTGCAGAGAACAAGCAACCTCCTCGATGTACAACCTGTACATTGTGTACATCCTGAATATCACCTCCTTAAATGTCGTCACATGATGGTAAAAACAAAGGTTTACAACATTAAGAAATTATATTTTCAATCACCAATCAAAAGAATTCTTCTTTTCCCAACTACAGGCTTTTGTCCAAAATGACTTAACCAAAACTGTGAAGAATCCACATTATGCATAATAAATCACCACATTATGCATAATAAACGTCCTCATATAATCATGCATGTTTACCTTCATATCACCGAAGATTATCACATTTTCCCATTCATTTATACCTCCACATTTGCAACATTTCCACACTTTCATAACATCTACAAAGATCATATTCTCAAGTATGGCAAGGAGATTTAATCATCCAAACTTTAAAATACCTCTACTCAATGAATATTGATTCATTCAATGAGCACTTACCTTGAATCTTCTTGTGGTTGAAATGATCCAACCCTTCTCTTGCGTATTCTTTTAGGAATACATTCAAGCCTCTACAGACTTACTTTGAACGCGCAAGGTCCATTTTCTCCCTAGCAAATAAATCTCTTCCCAGAAGTCTTCTAACATAAATATTTCCCAGCAAACAAATGTTAGAAACCTTCAAAGTATGCACAATCTCCCCTCTTAGCTTAAGACAAATTTCCTCATCTCAATCTCTCGAGTTTTTCTTCAATTTTGAAAAAAATCTTCTCAAAAAAGCAATTGAAGTTGAAGTTAACATAATGTACTAGACTTCTTTTATTTCATGATATAAAACCTTGACTTCAACTTTGACACTAGTACATTAATTATCACACTTCTTATACCATACAATCCACTTCTTACAAAAAAAAAAAACCCAAAATAATATAAACTCCTTTTCACACTTTGTAAATCCTTCTTCTTACAACTCTCCTACTTAAAAATATAAAATTAAATTACGAAATTATGCATTCTCAAAACCCACAAATGGTTTTATGAAGCCATATATTACCCACTCAAAACAGTGTGCAACAACTCACCATTTTTCTCCACCATGCTTTACAATATCAATTTACTTTCACATTTACCTCTATTATTTACTTTCACCTCATTCAATAGACATTTATGAGTTTAACCATGCAAATTTTATGTGAAAGTAAGTTAATGGCTTCTTGTGAATTTAAATGAATAGCTTCTTGTAAAATAAATTTAAATAAGAAACTCATGTAAAATATATTCCAGGAAACTGACCATACCTCCAACGCAATACAATCCTTTTTACCAAAATACTTTTTCACCCAAACTTTTCAATCTCTTAGCTTGTTTCCATGACCACTTTTTGGCTAATGCAATTCTTCATGAAATCAATCCAAAAATCAATCTTCCATGCTTCGATTCGATTCCTTCTTCTTTTGAAAATAGAATGCTTTTATAATCCAGAATTTCACCAAAAAAACATCACACTATTACCATAAAAACTCACACACCACTCTCATTTACTTATAAAGTTAAATTCACACAAGTATATGAGTATTTTACCAAAAAAATTGATATGCACCTACCCATAGAGTTAAAGGATATACACCCAGTAATTAATGCGCAACTATGTGAGTCTTTTATTGAAGTGTTTTCACGTATGGCAACATACCACAATTTTGAGATGCACCCACCGCACGTAGATTCTTAACTTACCAAAATGGAAACTCACACAATGTTCTAACAACTCGCATTTTGATTCAGGGACCGATATAATGCTTTGTAGTCAATGCAATGGACTTCAACGTACCGTCACCTTTCAATCCTCACGCAAACGTTTCTGCACAGGTTGCTTCTTGAGAGATCAAATCGTGTAGGAATGGCTCCTGTGACTGCTGTTAACTAATGGGAAAACAAAATACTAATACACACTCAACTAAAACATATACCATCGGTCTCGTGAGCCATGAATGAGATCAGCTCCAATATGGAAATTTATGCTCAAAAATCAACGAACTCAACCACGACCATCATAAATCAAGATGTTGGGTAGAAAAACACGTGATCGTTTCAACTCCATGCTCACTACAAGAATGAAAACACTAATTGTAGCTCAGCTTGAGGATCTTCAGCGAGATTCTGTTTGAGGACTATGAATAGACAATGTTCTTCAGATCTCCAAGCTATTGCAATGGCAATTAAAAGCCGGTTTTTATGGCATTTCCATTGGGCCAGAATTTGAGTCAACCATCTGAAAATTTCATTGAGCGATATGGAGATTCACGTTAAGACCATGAGCAAGCAGTGGTTGAATATCATAGGTGTGCAACAATAGTATTTGAATATGGCAGTGCTATAGATCATTTGTGCAATGTTCAGCCAATAAAATATCATACCTTGCTATTAAGAGATATACGATAACAAACAATTTTTCTCCATGCTTTCACAAAAGAGCTATCAGCAGAGGTCTCTGATACCAAATGATGCAGATATTCTATTATAAAACATATCCTAGCATATAAAAACACATGTACTTCACTCACTATAAAAAATCTTAGTAATTTTTCATTAAAATCATAAAAATATTCAGCTCAAAAATAAATGTGAAGGAAAGAGAGCCAAATAAAAAAAAACTAACAATAAACCAAAAACTCTTTGGCCAAATATTACATTGGGCAGCCTCTTGGCTCTTGGCCCTTCAAACCATCTCTCACTCTCACTGTAATCCTCACTACTCTCAGTTGTCTTTCATCCTTACAAAACCCTCCTATATATACATAAATAGTGAATTTATTTCACTCCATAAATTCCTCCACACAAATCTCAACTTAAATCTAATTTAAATTTATTCTAGTTTTGGACTCAACAAATTCCTGTATATGGAATTCTTACTCCCTATATTATCTACCTAATTCTACTCTACTCATATCCTCTAATTATTAAAGAATATTTACAAAAATCCTTACATTTATAATTCTCTCCTAATTTATTAAAAATAATGAATTTAATTAATACAATAATTTAAAATGTCTCACCCCCCTTATTACATAATTTAATAATGAAAATTTGGCTGGGATGCTCCTGCATCACCATCCACAATGTACCCAGAGAGGGAAGGAAGATTTGAATTCTCCTATAAAAAGCCACCAAGAGATGAACAATATGAGAACACATTATTATGTTGGCCAAAATTGCCCCAAGAAATACCAGTAGTGTGTGATCTGGAGTAGAGATAAAGGGGACTCAGTTGTTGGCCATCCAAAAACTCTAGTCCACCATATTAGTTTGAGGGAGACTTTGCTCCAAGGTAGCTTGAAAGTAAAGGCATCCTTGCATCGGGACTTGGATCTCCATAGTTCCAAGGGCCCCTTGGCAAGTGGGTTAAAGTTTCATCCTCATTTCGTACCAGCACTCAATAAGAGGGGACGTAAGCGTCGTCATTAAGATTATTGAAGTTGTTTGACTCTATTTAGAGATTTTTTTTTTATTTTTTTTAGTTTTAGTTTAGTTTTTTATGTTTGAATCTACATGTTATTTCTCTATCTAGTATGTTTATGTTTTAGCATGTTCCACTAACTTGCTTGACTCCATATATTTTCTTCCTGTGACCAATAACTTAAGAGGGAAAAAACCACTCTTAAGCAAGTGTGATTTGGTACATTCATGTGCCAAAAACACTAACATGGGATTGGAGACTCCACTAACTTTTATTTCCAAGTTTATGTGGTTGTGCCTTTTTGCAGAGACCTTTGTCTTTGCTATGGAGTTGGGTTGGAACTGCCCCCTTTCTCTCCTTCACTTCCTGGGTCATCCCTAGTGATAGGCTAAAGATGAGGAGCTCTCAAAAATTTTATTTTCAGGAAAATTACGTGGCTTTCTTATAGACAGTCGCGCCCCAATGTACGCATTCATAGGTGAGATGCGTGTGGCCTTCGCACCTGTTTCAGATTTTTCTGTGTGGAAAACAGAAGTTGGATTTGTTTCCACTATTTCCATATTTTCTTGCTTGTAAAAAGTTACTGGAAGCCCATAATACATCTTCCAGCACTGGTTGAGGTGCCCCACAACTTGTTGAAGCTCACTTTTAGCTGCTTCCAGTATTTTAAGTGCTAGTTTTATTTCAAGTTGATTTTCGAAAAGTTAACACATAGTTTAAATACGAGTAAAATCATCTTGCATTATGAAATAATTTATTTTTTGAAAATTTAGGTACCAAAAAACCTAGTTAATTAGCCAAAAGTAAGTGTCCCAACTCCACGCATACTTAGCTAGTTCTCTTTCTTTTTTCTAGTGTAAAAATCATTAGTTTAGTTCAATTTTTGCACTAGGATTTAAGGACCAGGATCGAATTGTCGGTAGAAGAGCAAGTAATCTCTACTACCTTTGCACCATTGGGTGATCCTAGGCAAGCATATGAACACTCCCTATACTTGATCATATAGATTAACTAGGAAAAAATGAAAGCAACCCATATCCACGCATGTTTTTATTTTGAGCAAGGAACAATAGAATATAGTTTAAATAGGGGATTTTGGAATGGATCGTCACATATCCACATGTTCAAACTATGTGTTTGTTCACCTTTTATTCACACACATAAGCACCGTAAGAAAATAAAAGACACCTAAAACTAACTTTAAAAAAATCAATAAATTTTTCCCATAGGGGCCACAAAAGAATTTATAGTCTAAGTTAGGACTAAGGGGGTAGGCATCCAATAAGACAACTTGTTCAGTCTTAATCTTGAAACATGGAATTTGAATTTTTAAGGAACTTTCATATCTGCCTCTCCACCCATAGTAAAGAAAACCCGAGTGAGACAGAGACCCGATTCTCATGGGGTTAGGGTTAGGCCTACAACGTGCGGTATCAGTTGGGGCTACCTGACCCAGCTGATACTTGGTACAAGTAACTCAACCACCAAGAAGCCCGTGACCCAAATGCTCACATGGGATGACGGTGCTTAGTGGCCAAAACTAGGGCATCCTTGCCCTATAGGTGATGGTGCAGGCAACACTAGATCCTCTACCCTTACCTTGGTGGATTTTCTTTGGCTGACTGGGGGCGTCGCCAGTTATTTTGGGACGTTGTGCCAGTATTTACAAGATATATTCTGAAGTCCCTATTACATTTGAGTGTGTGAGGATGATTGGGTCTTATAGGGATTTGAGTATCATACGCAAACAAAAAAAAACCATATTTTTTGATTGAATGATCATGTAGGATTAATCTAAAGGGAAAATTTATTTTATTTTCGCTTTGTTTTATGTATGCGATCATATTTTTTATTTGATTATAACCTCTCTCCTCTCAAATTTTCCAAAACCATACCTATTTGACACCAGAACAGACCCAATGGGACCTCGTCGATCTAGATTCCTTTTGGACATTACCCCATTATTGGGAGGGATTCTAGGTATTTTTCCATTTCAACGTAAAACAAGGAACACGACCACCATTATTGGTTCATCCTTTATTGGGGAATCTTTAGTTGGGAACCCTAGTCGGTCTCCCAATGCCACACCGATGAACACCCCCACAGGGTCACCACACACCACTCCTCCCACAACCCCTCGTGGGCATAGGAGTGCTACCCATTCGGGAAGTATGATGTACCCTGTTGTGCGTTCACCTGGCATAGGAGTGCTACCCATTTGGGAAGCCAAGTGAACACACAATAGGGTACATCATAGACAAACCCTATTCCTAACCAGAACATTGTGTTTTCACAAGTTGCAATGGCTACGAACTCGCAGTCACCTTTTCTACCTTTGTTAAATCTACTAGATTTAACCATGTTTAGAAATGACCCCATTGCACACAACCCCATATAGCATCTCATGCCCACGAAGCTCCCTTCGTACAACCCAAATTTCGATGTAAAGAAAGCGGAAGACCTAGGAAATCATGTTGTGACTTCCACTAGTGGTGTTCCTCAAACAATAATTTTGACGATACTCTAACTGGAGTAGCAGTGAAATGGTATGTGCAGCATCCCTCTGCTACACATGGAACCTTTCGTGCCCTCCCTACTACATTCCTGACCTGTTTTCAGTTACCCATCCACGACGATTACAGAATGGAGTTACTGACCCACTTTAGGCAAACCCTCATCATCCATATCTCGGACCATCTCCATGAATGGCGGTAGCATCGTAGGTTGTGCAAGTCCAAACTCAACGACCGAGTTCTGTTAGTCCTATTTCTGAAAAATCTCACCGCAAATATTTCAAAGGATGTGGCGCAACAAAATCCCATATCCGAGGAGAGCACCATCAGTAAGGCCCAACAACTCGAGATGGTCTATATGCAGTGAGGGTATATTTACAATATCCTGTAGAACGCCCTACTCCTGCAAACTTACAAATAATTTCTAGGCGCGTCGAACTCTACAGATGATTTAATTGGGTCATTGACCCAAAATCACCTAAGCAACAACGTTCGATACCCCGATTACACATATGATTCTACCTAGAACATACCACAACCTGGATACCAAAGTCATCATATGCCTCCACAAAACTTGACCAATAGGGCGTCATCGTACCACCACCAGCATGGAGGACACTACCCTTCAAATCACCGGACCCAGCATGCAAAAATACCTGCTGATAGAAGAGCTCCCCCCCAAAATCCATATACAAACCAGGGACCACAATATGCTCAATCTCTAGCACAAGACCCGCCCATGCAGAATAATGCACAGGTGAACTTTATGTAACCATCACAAAATGAACTGCCCCAACCATATAACCAGGAGAATCCAAATTATCCTCCTCACATGGTTAATAAAAAAGGATAAAACAAGCCTAAAGGAAATATTGGACAGGGGGGAAACAATCAACAACGCCCTCCGTGATCTTAGACTAGAGGCAACTCTAACCAAAATCAAAACCAGCATATAAGCAATCCCCAAACGTAGAACAAAAGGCCAATTCTTCGAACAAACCACTCTTGTTTGATCTATGGTGAGTACGATGATTACACTCACCACTCTCCCGACCTCCCTAAGCTGAAAAAGCTACAAAGTAACTGTGGACAGGGGGGGTCCTCCCAGCAAACAATAGTCATGTAGGAGACTTTCCCCCCTCAAGGGACAGTTAGCACGCAACAACAAACTCCCGATGATTTCTGAAAAAACATCCACAAAATCTACATGACTCGGGAAGAAATTTTTTTTCAGACACGGAATAAAAATTATGACACCCCACCACACGCTAATGCATTAGAGGCTAGTACCAGTGCACCAACAACACCTTTGACCATATCAAAGATGCCTATTGAACCTTTGCCAAAAATGGCTATAGGACCAATTAGGCAAGCAAGAAACTATTCCAAAGTGGCCCATAACTATATCATTGTGGATGATCTAGCTCAATCTCCCACCACTATGTCAGCTTTAGAGGTGTTACAATCACGCCAAAAGCAGTGGAAAGCCTTAATTTCTGCATTAGGCACCATCGACCCCACCGATTAACGCCTAATGGATTTCGATTTAGATAAAGCCACCCCTAGGCTTCCTTCAATGGTCGCCTTTCAGACAGTATCGGTCTAAAACATTACCATTCATCGATGTATCATTGAAAAAGGTGCATCCACATGCATCAAGTCAAAGAAATTTTGGAAAAATTTAGGGTCCCCCGAACTAAAGGCATCAAACATCACGCTTAGAGCATAATATGGTCGCCTGTTAGCCCCTATTAGTCTCTACCAAAACATCCTGGTCTGCTTAGCCGGAAAGAGAGTCCTTACAGACTTGAAGTCTTGGACGCCCAATTAGACTACAACATACTCCTTGGCTAGAGTCATATGTATGCCATGCCAGTGATCACTTCGTCTATCTTCTGAACTATGATGCTCCCCCTTGAGGACCATATCATTACTGTTAACCATTTGACACATAGTGAAAAGCGGCCCCTAATAAATACCGATGTTATTCTACCCTATGTAGACACATCTGTTAAGGCGCTTACACAATAATAGGAATATGGCCCCAACCAGTTCAAACTATCGTCCATCCTAGGATCACCCCTAGGAGATCCTCCTGTTATACCTGAGTCATCACCTGATGTCACAAGGGCTCCGATGAGCATGATTTCTACATCAATCATAGAAGGTAGTAAAGACACGAAGACGAGTAGTAATGACACTGAATCCTCGGCCACGGTAGCCTATCTAGCCTATGCCACCTCCCAAACCCCTTTCCTCTTCCCCCTAGCTAGTTTTGTGTCACAGGAGGTCATGGCCATGATGGTCCTACAAAAATTATCATTTGAAATACCATTTTGGTACCTCATTCCCCCTACTGGGATGGGAGCCAAAAACATCACCTCTATAGGGTTAGTGCCCCTCAGTTCGGAGGAGGCCCCACCCATTCAGGAGACTGTCGCAAACATCCCTGTAAAGGAAATTCCTATTGCAAAACTGATGATTATGACTAAGAAAATTGAGAGAAGAGGAAAGATGGTGGAGACTCCCACCACACAATAGGAATCACCACGTTGCACCAAATGTGACATAGTAGGACACCCTACCCACATTTTCCCAGAGTTGGACGAATTAAAACTACTCCTTAGCTCTACGGTAGGCATCGCGGCTCCAAGTTCCCGAAAAAGGGAACATGCTACCAAAATAAAAGGCAAAGCATTGCGTACCAATCATGCATGTGCCATTTACATAAATTATGGACACTATACCCATCATTGCCTAGAGATCCCATGATATAGGGATGCCTTACATGCCATCAAGCAATCCTATTAAGAGGATCTCTCTAACCAATCTTCTGGAGACGAACCTCGTGCTATTCTATACTTGCAGGAGGAACAATAGTCACCAGAAAGACTCTCGTTCATATTCCCCCATCCTATCATATGCTGCATGTTATGCGATGAACGTGGTCACTTCATCGAGGAATGCGAAACCCTAGAACTCATGCACAGATGGTATCCAATTGAGCATGTTTATTATGTTGGTTTGCGGGAAGCACAATTCACATGTCCTTTATGTGCCGACAACCACATTTTAGAAAATTTCCACTATATCCCATGATTCCATGCAGTGCTAGCTTGTATGCAATCCACTATAGTCCGCCTCTCCCAAGAAGATGGCTCAGATTCTGAATCTATGAATAGCTCAACAACCCAAAAATATGTGACAAATAGATCCATCCTCTTTCTGTCAGCCGAAAAGAGACCAATCAGGGAACCCCTAGTTACCCTCAATCGCTCTGTACAGAGAATAACAACATGTGCATTATGTAAAACACCCAATCAAGTAGTTGCCACTTGCCCTGACTTAAAAGTGTTACGCTACTGGTACCCTGTCACGCCACGAAGTGAGTAGGACGGGGACCCCATATCTAGGCTATTTTTCCCACTGTGTTAGGGAAATCACCATGGAAAACGTCCTACTTCTATTCCACAAGTTCATCCTCTAATTGATATGATACGTACATTAGAAAAAAAATGCGATGATCTCCTCAACCAATACAGAAAGTATATCACCCCCAGGCTGCCAACACCACACCCACATTGGCGTGATGGGAAAAATGGGATGATGCACCAACCAAGCATGACCCAGGTCCAACCTAGGATAACATGCAGACTATGCAACCTGGTTGGCCACCAGGTGAATCAGTGCAAAGAACTAAAGAACCTACAAAATAATTTTCACATAGTCTCTTCTCTCACACAAAGACTTCTCTCTAACCAAGAGAAAATCACACATACTTATTGCTAGATTATTTCACACTTTCATCATACAATTAAATGTGAACATATTTCGAAGCTTAGAGTGGCAAGAGCAATGTTGATTCTACACTCCTGAAAAGCGCTAGACACACCCATGCCAAAAACTCGAAAATGGAAGCAGAAGCTCTCCTCTTCTACCACAAATCCTTTCTAAGCGTCCACATATGGGACGAATAGTAGTTTTGATTCCAGCATAATCTACTCAGTTTCCACAGTGGTCCATGGACCATTTGCACTGGCCATAACCATGAACCAGAGGTATGCCTGCTAATGAAAACATTCAGGCACCTCGACACCAGGTACAATTTCCACCGATAAGAAATTGACCATCCTAACAGGGGACCCGACCCTGCGCTCACACAAAATCCCATCACGGAAATCCCCCCCAAGCCACCATACACCTACCAGGAACAAGGGAACCTAGTTGCCTCATCCTCTTCAGCTACCACGCGTATCGATTACTACAAACGGTTGGATCGAGTCTTCGACCCAAGGTCACCTAGGAAACAATAATCTGTAACATTGGGATCAACACTTCATAACGCCCAAAGGAGGTGCCACACGTTCACACCTACGAAAAAATATTTTTTCAGTGCCGACAGGTATGCCTGCTCTCATTTTATTTTTTAAGGACATGTCTTTCAAACAATATTTGAATAAAGAGGATTCTTCCACTTGGGCTACCTTTTTTTGCAGGTAGTGTGCAAACCATCCACCACTCCATCCACTGAAAGTTCTAAAGCAAATATCATTCTAACCCCAGCATGATAAAGTCCCAGAAAAACTTTGCATATCCTGACATCATTTCTCCATCAAAAAATAACCATAGGTTCCAAACAGTCGACCAGGTTTATCATCACCTCAACTTGTACATGATAAGCATCCTCGTTGGTCGGTAGAGCCTATCCTCCATAGTGCTTGTCACCCAAAGTAGACCATATATCACAAACAATAATTATGCCATGGCCATAACACTGTAGTCCAAGAAGCACATCACGCTAATTCACTAGCCATGCATTAGGTCAAGTTTGACAATATCAAAATAAAACCCCTTTCCTGGATGACCAAGTTGTGCAAGAAGATTGAAAGCACACTATTGTGCCTCGCATTTGGCCTACCATACCTCTATCAGCATAACCCATCTATGACACTTTTTCATCCGCTTCATCAACCTCACACATGATACCAACCAATCGGCCCCCCACTCTCAAAAAACACCCTCCTCACATCATCAGTGAGTGTACACTTTCATGTTTTGGGGCACCCATCTCTGTGTTTTGTACAAACCAAACCCTATTATTTTATTATTTTGGTAAGACTTGTACAAAGACCGCAAACGACGCACTATGTCACCCACCCACCCATCCATTTTTTCTCCCATGGCAGCAGTCCCTCATCACCCTTAATCGAAGTATCACACCCCCACACAAAAGCCACTATGAAATTCGTAACTATTTTATACCCACCCTGGAAGTCCTACCGACTCTAGGGATTTCCCCAACAGAAATAGTTATGACTACAGCCAAGCTACTTTTTATACTCTGGCCTTGGGCCACTGAATCCCCATTATCAGTTTTTAGTCACCCCTTGTCATGATGCTTATGTTAAACCCATCACACCCAGGATCCTGATCCCCTGCATCAGTGACTCCCTTGTTTGGTTGAAGCTTCATTTTTGTTGACATCAACACCTCTTTTCCATAAAGGAAGCGGTACCTTGGATCACCCCTCTCCACAAAAAGGGCATCCTGAAGTGGCACTGTGGGAGACATCATTTCCCACATATGTCATTGATCCTCTTGACATTCGACTACAACACAAGATTTCATGTCAAGATGGTATCGTACCTTACAACCATTGCACTTTGATTAAATGCATCAAAGACCCATGCCTTTATAGGTGTCTCTTTCAACAATGCTTAAATAGGAAGGGCCCAACCAACACCTATGCGTACAATGTGCATTTATATGCCATACCAAGTTTACGCATATGGGTACCAATTTTCACCTATCGGAAAAGAAAAACACCCTTGAGGGCATCAACAATCGTCATCATCAACCATAAGATAACTACCATACTAATGACACAAATCAAATTTGTAACTGTCAAATAGATTTGTTTAACTAGCCAAAGCATCACGAGCATGGGACATGTCCGCCTCATAGAAAATTTGTATATATTGTATTGTACCATTACTTGTAGGGATCCCATAGGACATGGTCGCTCTTTGACCCGGTGGAGAGTGTCTCCAACTCTGAGCTACACGCAGGTCTCTCTCTCTCTCTCTCTCTCCACACAATTCAAAGAAAATAAACTATAATGTGTTTTGGCTATACAGTTCTTCCTAGGCCTCACACATTAGGGGGAAATTGTTATCACTGGAAAATCAGACAATAAAATATGACATTATTTAATGTTAGAAAGAAGGATTTATAGGGCCGAGAGACATTAGAGAATCTGAATTATTTAAAAATTTCTAAGGACTAAAAGGAAAAGTCAAATTGTGCACAAAAGGAACCAATTAAATGTGCCTTTGCGTGCATAATTCTTTGATAAGTGCACCTTTGCATAGATTTTCCTCAAAAATCCATGCAGTCCTAAGAGTGGTAGAAGTCACTTTCCTAGACCAAAAGGCACACTCCAAGACATTGATCCCACACTTGAGGCTGCCTAAGGACAGTCGCCCAAGCCTCCTTAAGACCTCAAGGGAGCACACAATGGAATAAATGCGGCACACAATGGAAACACCCTCCTCTCTTGGGTCACCATCCAAAATTTATGAAGAGAGGGCAGGAGGATTTGAATTCTCCTATAAAAGGCCACCAAGAGATGAACAATATAAGAACACATTGTTATGCTGGCTAAAATTACGCCAAGCAATACCAACAGTGTGTGATACACAACAGAGAGAGAGGGGACTCACATGTTGGCCATCCAACAACTCCAGTACACCATATTAGAGAGAGGGAGACTTTGCGCCAAGGAAACTCGGAAGTAAAGACATCCTTGCATCGGGACTTGGAGCTCCATAGTTCCAACGGCCCCTTAGCAAGTGGGTTAAAGTTTCATCCTCATTTCCTACTAGCACTCAATAAGAGGGGATGTAAGCCCCATCATTTGGATTATTGAAGTTGTTTGACTCTATTTAGAGCTTTTCTTTTATTTTTTTTAGTTTTAGTTTAGTTTTTTATGTTTCAATATGCATGCTATTTCTCTATCTAGTATGTTTATGTTTAACATGTTCCACTAACTTGCTTGATTCCATCTATTTTCTGCCTATGACCAATAACTTAAGAGGGAAAACCCACCCCTCTTAAGCAAGTGTGATTTGGTACATTCGTGCGCCAAACACACTAGCACACCAAAGAAAGGAAAAATATTTTTACTTTGTAGGACAATTCTTGTGGGGAGACTCCCGAATTAGTTTCGAGTCAATGGAGGACCGTAGACCGGTTATGTGACTGGACTAGACTGTTTTTCTGAGGTCATCAAAGGTAACCTGTTAAATAACTATAACTATACAGGAGGAGAAGAGGATGTGATTGTCTGGTGTGATTTCCCTTCTCATTGATTGAGGAGGATTCTCAAGTTGCTCCAAGTTTAGATGTCTTAGTTGTGTCCGGAAATGGGCACAAACTGTAGAGTTCATGACTTTGAATCCAACACTTCTTTTGGTTTCTCATTTGGTCTCTCGATGAAGGATGATTCATTTAAAAATATTTAATCAAAATAAATATCAAAAGAATTTGGAGGAAGATTTTAGATTTTTTGTGTTCAATTAACCTTATTTTTTTTATTTAAGAGATGTGGTTAGCTTTGGTAAATTTGAGTAAAGTTGTTTAATATTTTACCTAATTTGGAATTTTAATGTGGTAAATTTTTTGGTTAAAGGTAAAATTATGATCTATTCACATTCAATTATATGATAACGGAACTATAAAATGTATGAGATAATTTATTTTCCATTGAAATTATATATAATAGTACATAGTTGTATTTTAATAATTAATCTTAGTCCATTAATAACATTAGAAAGTTATATATATTTTAAGATTCAAGCTAATGTTTTGGCGATAAAAAACTATTTTTATTATTTTTTGATAACTTGACATACATAAAAATATAAATAGGGGTCAATCACAAATATATATATATATATATATATATATATATTATCTTTGTTTGATTAAAATAATAATAATATATATATATATATATTTTTAATCTTTAATTGATGGAATAAACATAATATTGCATTACATAATGACCGATTTTTAGTAACATTACATTAAATTACATGACAGTTTTATAATATTGTATAAAATAATACTATCATAAATCCATATCAAACTATCAAGAATCCAAATATATCAAAGCTCTCAAGGTGAAAAGCATCTAGATACTTTGGTTTAATATTTTTTTATTAATTTTTGAACTATTCCAATACTACATCACAATCGTTAATGATGTAATTTTTTTCCATCCAAACCACTACCCCAAAACCATAATTTCAATAATTTTGATAAAATGTTGTGTTAGGGACTAGGCTCACACGCTCAAGTTAAAAATTCTTACCAGTCATTTTATTATCAAAATTACTAATAAAACTAATTAAAATCACTCATATATTCCACACAGAGGTGTATGCGATCAAAGAAAACACACACGATCATTAAGATCACTCTATTAAATAGAGTTTATAAGATCCAACTTATTCCTAAATTAGAGAGAGTGAGGTTGAGAGAATTTCTCAACCATCACAAAAAAACTTCTGAAATATGATGTAAGCATTAATTGCAACATCCCCTCTTAATGCTTACATTACATGAATATATTGAAATAACTTATACAAAATCATTCTTTAATAGGTTTTAAACTTATCAATATAGGCTCCATCAAGTTGCCTCATAACCCTCGTAAAGGTGTAGTCAGCAAGTTGGATTCCCGAGTTCGGCTACTGAATTCCCGAATCAAGGACCTCCCGAAGTCAATTACCGAACAACATCCCAATTTGTCACATAACCTCATTAGGAGACCACTCAATGTCTACGACTAATGAGGGATCCTTCCCTAGATCCTCAATTTCCATACTATCTGGACAAACATCCATATTGAGCCTTACTTCCACTGGATCTCTTAAATAGTGGCTTCAGACACATAGCTGAGCTGCTAGTCATTCTATGGATGAGCTCCCATCTATCGAGATACATGGGTGCCAACCACTGTACTCGATACTTGTATAGAAGAGTCGTCCAAATACATAATTTATCTAGATTCAACTATTAAATCATGACCTTTTGGTATAATTTTGAAAATTCATCCTCACTTAATTTACAAACAATTTATAATACTACTAAACCACAAGGATTTCAATGTGAGAAACCAATGGCACATAAAATGAAGTGGTTTGATGTTTTTTGCAACTGCACGTTGCTTCTGTGACCAAAAATATCTACTTAAATCCACCTATTTACGCAACTTAAGCTTATGACCCGATTCTCCACCGCACATCCGATTATATGGATGGATCTTCAATCACAATTTCCTGTAGGCCTTCTGAATATCCTCGACACGAGAATCTCAATTCCCAGTATGATGTAATAATATTCATTTCTAGTGATTTTGGTTACTAATTCCATTTTCTCCTGTGTATATTTCACGCGCTCGCTTGCAGAATCATCGCCCATTAATAAAAAGAAATTAGGAAGTTTGCAAAAAATGGAAAACTGCAGATCCCCAACATCAAATTTGAATAAACAAACAATTTATGGAGTACAGAACATGAAGACAGCTCATCTATTCCGATCAGATACATTGGTAAAGCTTATGCACCTCATTTTCTAATCGTTTTGAATAGAGAATTCGTGTAATGTAGTCTAGAGTTTGGATAGCAGAATCTTGTACAATTACGTAGCGTTTTCCTGTTTGGTTCCGCATGGAAAACTGAGAAAAGGGAAAAGACTATCGCCAAACCTTCTTCTGTCTACATGAAAAGTTTCATTTAAGTTGATATTTCTTCTCATGGATCCTATAGTAAATGTTAGGTGTTCCTACTGAATGCATATCCAATAGGATTTAAAAGTACCAGCTTCCAATGTGGCTTTTCTTACAGCAGTGACCAAAACTTTTATTGTATACTCGAAGAGAGATCTTAGGCAGACAACCACCAAATACCAGATTTCTGAAAAAAGTGGTCATGAGATTGACTATAGCCAACCCAAATTAAAGCCATGCTTCTATTGTGCCTCTGCTAAGGAAAACGATACAGATCTTATCACGTAGAGAGTGCCTACTCTAACTGCGAATATTTTTACACTCTCCACCTCTTGGCTTTCCCTAGATAGGCTCTAATGCCATGATAAAACTAATTAAAAGCACTCATATATTCCACACAGAGGTGTATGCGATCAAAACACACAGACGCTGATTAATATCACTCTATTAAATAGAGTTTCTAAGATCCAACTTATTCCTAAATGAGAGAGAGAGAGAAAGAGAGAGAGAATTTCTCAACCATCACAAACCAACTTCTCAAATAGTATGTAAGCATTAATTCCAACAATTACTATTACAAATGGTTCATTTTAACGTGTTTTTAAAGTGAAAATTAGAATTATTCAAATTTTATTTCACAATAATTATTGAAAATTTAAATATCAATTGTTTCTTCACCCAAACATCTATGCCAAAGCCATACAAATTGGATAATATTGATAAAAAATGTAATATGGATGTTCATGTTGAAAATTTGTTGTCATTGTTATGATTGTAGTGAAAAGTTAAAAATACTTACCACACATTTTATTCAGCAAATTTATTATTACAAATTTTTCATTTTAATATATTTTAATTAAAATTTAAATTATTCAAATTCTAATGTCATAATCATTAATGGAAATTAAAAAATAAATTATTTTCCCATCTAAACCACCACACCAAAGTCATACAAATTTAATAATTTTGATAAAAGAATGTGTTACATAAGTTCATTTTTAAACTAAGATAACACCATTTTCATTAGAGGGAAGTTAAAAAAGTTTAGTACATACTTTATCAACTAAATTTATTATTTAGTATTTTTCATTTTAACATTTTTTTATTTAAAACTTCAATCATTTCATTAGGCTTGTTAAAAATAAAATAACACTCATTCTATTAGCCAAAATTATTATTACAAATGTTTCATTTTAGTATTATTTAAATTCTATGTCACAATCATTAATGAAAATTTAAATGTAAATCATTTTCCCATCTAAAACAATGTACCAAAGTCATACAAAATCAATGATTTTGATAAAATTTTGTGCTAGAGATACGCATGTTGAACTTGGGTCTACACAATTGTGATTGGAGAGAAAATTTACACAACATTTGCCACACAATATATTAAATTTATTATTATAAATGTTTCAATTTAACAATTTTTTATTAAAAATTGAGTTATTCAAATTCTAATTATATTCCATCTTAGAAAACAAACATGAATACAATATAACCTTAAAGTGAAAATATTCAGTGAGTTATTTCTCGATCATCAACATATTATAATGCACTTGCACTTTTCTAAATAAATTGTAACCCTCATGTTGTGTAAATATTTTTTTAAATTAATGTGGTAAATGTTTTATTTACTAATTCGGTTGAAGGACTTATAATAATTTAAAATAACATATGAATGTATTTATTTCATTTTATATTTTTAAATACAATAACTGTTTTACAAACCAGGAAAAGTTAGCTAGTAACGAACTCAACTGATAGTTGAGAACAATTGTGCCGCTACAACCACCTTCTTCACATTTATAGGAAATCTGAATAGAGGAAGGGGTTGGTATTTTGTTTTCCTAAGATAGGTCTGAGAGAGACTAGACAAAAGAAAAATATTTGCACTTGGCAGGACGTTGCTTGTGGGGAGACTCTCGCACTGGTTTCAAGATAGTGGAGGACAGTAGACTCGTTATGTGACTCGATTGTTTTCCCGAGGTCAATAAAGATAACCTGTGAAATAACTGTAACTATAGAGGAGTAGAAGCTTGGCGGGAGAACATGATGTGATTTCTGTTCTTATTGATCTAGGACGATTTTCTAGTTTTTCCAAGTTTATAAGTGTTAGTTGTTTCCGAAAATGGAGACAAACTCTAGAGTCTATTGCTCTGAATCAACACTTCTTTCCGTTTCTCATTTGGTCTCCGGATGATGGAAAAATCATCCATTGAAGTTTTATAACAAACAGGTGAAAAAAAAAGAAAGGCCTGTGGCATTTCTGTAGCTGGACACGTGGCAACAATACATCTCCAGTGCATATCTCCGGGTTGAATGGTGAGATTATGGGTTTTTGGTTCATCTTTCATGTCATGGGTGCATTATGGGTTAAAGGTGCAATTTCATAAATTAAGGCCTATGGTTTCCAAACCATATGAGAAACCTTCAAAACGGCACATATATGTTTATGTCATAAAACTACATGTTGACCACATTAAATAGCCTATGGTGCAAAAGTTTGGAGCATGGCATGTTTCAAAACCGTGGCAAACAATGTGATGTTGTATTAAAGCCAAAAGGGCGGACTTATATGTCACGTTGGCATATGGTGTAATAAAAATATGGGCAAACACATATTGAAATATGGTGTAAATGTTACGTAGTCGCTACCATGGACGTCGACGCTATCTATAAACATACCAGAGCGGAGTATAAGAGATACATTCCACGGTGGAGCGGTAAGAACACGTCGCAGGTCAATGTGTATGGCGCAGTCAACAACACGGATCATCGCCAGAAAGTTGAGTCACCATGCCACGTCAGGTGGTTGACGTGACCACCGGGGAGGTGGTATGCATCAAACAATGTTTAACGGTGACAGAGATCTACATTTGGCAAGCGCAAAAACCGAAAGTTCAAACCTTATATTAACACGGAATTCGATGCAACTATGTTATATATAAAGGTTTTGTTCTAACCGTAGGGACTGCACCGTCCGATGGGAATTAAAACTATGGTTTATATTAAGTCATGGTTTAAATATACATGTTTATATGCCACGGGATTTGCAAACCACATCTGAGAGATGAACTACTTAGACATATCTGTAATAGTTATGTGTTCTTTATTATTAAAGACCGAAAAGAGAAATATGGGTTATAGACGATATTAAAATCAAATGCGTCGATGCCTTGTAAAGTGCTATGTGTGTTATAATGTTATTGCACCTTGAAATAGTTTGTTCACCTAACCAGAACCACCATCTAAGTGTAGCCCAGGAGGTTTGATCCTAGAAACTTCCCGAGGCCTTATATGTGAACCGGAGGGGGGGAAATGAAATGTGAATTGCAAGACAAAGTTTTTTTTAATATCAGAAGCTTTTTCCAGTGTATTTTGGGCGTCGTTCACTCAAATTGGGAATGGAGAAGGGTGTTGGAAAGCTGATACATGGGGTTTTATTTATATAGTAACCAGCAGTGTATGTGTGCATAGATAAGTTGGTGAAATCTCTTGTAAAGAAACTTTTGGATAATTTCTTAATAAAATGGGCGCCTACTTGGCAGCGGACCTGGGGACGTAGTCCAAGAGGGACAAACTTTGTAATAAATGTTTGTTGTGTTTGCATCTTTCTTTGCGGTTGTCTATTTCTTCATTTCAGTTCTCTAAGTTTATCTTTAAAGCATAAAAATAACTAGTTTCCTTTGTTCATTCACATAAACGCTTCCTTCCCAAATGATGAAGTAATCAATCCTATTCAGATCACTCGTGGTTGGGAGTGTTTGAATTTTGAGAAATTCCAAGCAAACAGTGGAGAGAATATAAACTCCCCTCTACAACACAGAGATGTTTAAAACAAAAATTTAATTTGCAGACAGAGATGGCATAAAATGCTTTCTATTTCATTAAACAAACTAAAAACAACTGTTACAAATTCTTCCTCAATAGTGAGGGATTCACCAAATATGTATGACTGCTACAGACGTAGTGCTTAACAAAACAACTCTCTGTCTATCTTCAAGAATGCACTAACAGTGCTCTCTGTTCTTCTACTGTGTTTTCTCTTGCCTGGGGGCTCACACAGCGGTTCACAAATACAATACCATAATACAGACTTCGCGGGCCTTTAGCTTTTATATATATGCCACACATATATTAAACTTTACAACAAAAACTATGTTAAAACTTAAATCAAAGAAATGAAATCAAATACAAAGGAAAAAACCTTTGCAGAACTATAAAATATGAAATGCCAAATGTACGAGTGGGGACCACTACGCAGTCGGCAATCGACAATCGACAAAAGTCTTGGTAACGAACTTTGTGATCTGCCCAATCTTTCGATTGCGATCACACCATGGACTCGATGGCCCGATATTAAATCCACTGTATAAAACCGTCGGATCCGCGCTTTAAACAAAACGCGCTGCAAAACAGACAAACCTCCAATCCTTCAATTGCGATTGAAAACACGAGCGCGATCCAGCTGGATCGGATCCGCCCTGATCGGGGCACACAATAAAATCCCGCCGATTGAACCTAATCGATTACGCTGTTGCGATTGCAATAAGATACCGCCACGTGGTCTTGTGGACCCACGGGCCTCCGCTGCTGTGGGGGTGATTTATATATGTTTTGTTTGTATTAAACGTTCCGCTTTGCGGAACTCTCCCATATCAACAAGACACTGCTTCAACTTATCTTTCCGATTCCGATTGGCATATAAGTGGTGGGGACCACTTGTCCCGCCAATTCAAAAATGAAAGGACTTCCGCCTGTTAACACAATTTCCATTCATTCTAGTTGTTGAGGACTTTAAAGCCCGAAACGACTGGTTTTTAATATAGTCTGCTCCTCCGTAGAAAAGATCTACAAGAAATCTTCGTCCTTCCACTGTGAAGAACGGCTCTGTCCATCACCTGTTAATTTCATATACAATTGTGGCTGCGGCCCATCAAGAGTTAAATTCTTCCTTACGGATTCACCAACATTCTTCAATATAGAGTGTTGCGCACTCAATCTCTGTTTCTGCTGCTGCTGCTGCCTTTGTACTTGTTTCTTCTTGTCACTGCCCAAGGCTGGCAGGTGACTTTAATATTTTCAACACTCCCCCTTAAAGTCAGCTGCTGGGTTGTTCATCATACCCAAGCATTCTCTTAGAAATTCAAATGTTTTCTGTCCCAATGGTTTAGTTAAAATATCTGCATATTGTTCCTCTGTTTTACAATGCTGTAAAACAACTTCACCATTATTCACCAATTCTCTGATATAATGATACTTTGTGTCTATGTGCTTTGTTCTTTTATGAAACACATAATTCTTTGACAATGCAATAGCTGAGCTATTGTCACAATAAATCACTGTCCCTTTTACCTGTTCTTGACATAGACTTCTCAACATCCTTCTCATCCAAATTGCTTGACACGCTGCTGCTGTAGCTGCCACATATTCTGCCTCTGTTGTAGACAATGCTACAATAGGCTGTTTCTTGGAAGCCCATGAAATGGCTCCTGAACCCATATGAAAAATATAACCGGAAGTGCTCTTCCGATCATCTACACTTCCAGCCCAATCACTGTCAGTGTATCCAACCAATTATGAATTTTCTGAAGTAGTATATAAAATACCAAATCCTTTTGTTCCTTTTACATACCTCAGAATTCTCTTTGCTGCTTGCCAATGTGCTTCTTTTGGCTTTTCCATAAACCTGGAAATTAAACTAACAGCATGCATAATATCCGCCCTAGTTGCAGTCAAATACATGAGGCTGCCAACTATGCTTTTATATAAACTTGGATCAAAATCCTTGCTGCTGTCATTCTTACTCAACTTCAATCCCATTACTGTGGGAGTAATTGCAGCTTTGCACTCCTGCATGTTGAATCTTTCTAAAACTTGATTCACATACTTTGCTTGAGAAATAAAAATTCCTTTCTCACCTTGCTCCACTTCTATTCCCAAGAAGTATCTTAATAAACCCATGTCAGTCATTTCAAATTCATCTTTCATGACTGTTTTCAAATTTTCAACAAGGTAATCATCATTACCTGTAAAAATTAAATCATCAACATATAAAACCACAATCAACAATTTACCATCTTTTTCTTTGATGTAGAGGGTGGGTTCTCCCTCACACTTTTCAAATCCATTCTCCAATAGATAAGAATCTATTCTGCTGTACCATGCTCTTGGTGCTTGTTTCATCCCATAAAGAGCTTTCTTCAATTTACAGACCTTATGCTCTTGGCCTTTCTTCTCATATCCAAGAGGTTGTTCCACATATACCTCTTCCATTAAAACTCCATTTAAAAATGCGGATTTTACATCCATCTGGTATACTTTCCATTTATTTTGGGCTGTTATGGACAGCACTGCTCTTACCGTCTCCATTCTTGCAACTGGTGCAAAAGTTTCTTCATAATCAATCCCTTGCTTTTGCTTATATCCTTTAACAACAAGTCTGGCCTTGTGTCTTTCTATCTTTCCTTCAGCATTGCTTTTGGTCTTGTATACCCATTTAACTCCAATGACTTCTTTACCTTCTGGTAGATCAACCAACTCCCATGTTCTATTCTTTTCTATGGCTTTAATTTCATCATCCATAGCTTCTATCCATTTTCTATCTTTAATAGCATCTTCAAAATGAATAGGATCATCAACTTGACAATACAAAGCAAATAAGGAATTCATACCTTCGTTTGCTTCTCCTTGCTCATAAATTTCTCTAAGGCTTCTGAATCTTGTTCCTCTTTCACTTGGCGTAACCGTGCTTGATGAAGCACTCGATTCTGCTCCTTGTGGTGTACTTGGTGATGCACTCCCACTTCTCAAGGGTGTTCTTGCTGCCGCTTGAGGCGTCCCTTGCTGTCCTTGTGCTGCTGGAGGTTGTGCAATGGATGGGTTATTAATCTCAACCACATCTACATCATCTTCATCATGAGATAAACAGTTTTTGACATTGACTATTTTCTCAATGCTTCCATCCCACGCTTCCTCTTCGATAAATTGCACATCTCTGCTAATTACAAACTTCTTTGTGGATGGGTTATACAGTCTATATCCTTTGGAATCTTCACAATATCCAAGGAAAATGCACTTCTCCCCCTTACTATCCAACTTCTTTCTCAATTTATCTGGAATGTGTGCATATGCTACACACCCAAAAATTCTCATGTGGGTGACTCCCTGTTTTCTGCCACTCCACGCTTCTTCTGGAACTTTTTTCATCACCGCTTTTGTTGGACATCTATTTAAAATGTACACATCACAGTTTGATGCTTCTACCCAATACTCATTCGGCAAGTGCTTTGCCTTTAGCATACTTCTCACCATCTCCATTATGGTTCGATTCTTCCTTTCAGCCACTCCATTCTGTTGCGGCGTGTACCTAGTGGTAAACTGCTTGTGTATGCCGTTTTCTCTGCAAAAACGCAGAAATTCCTTTGATATATATTCACCTCCTCTGTCAGTTCTGAGGACTTTAATGTGAAGTCCGCTCTGTTTTTCTACAAGAGCTTTAAAATGACGAAATTTCTGAAAGACTTCGCTTTTATATTTTAGAAAATAGACCCACACTTTTCGTGTGAAATCATCAATGAAAGTCAGCATGTAATTGTTGCCCGAAACAGATGCTATTTGCATCGGCCCACATAAATCTGAGTGGATTATCTCCAAAGGTGCTTTCGCCCTTATGCTTTTCCCTGAAGGAAAATTTTCTCTGTGTTGCTTTCCCAAGATGCAACCTTCACATAGGCTGTCAGGATTTTCAATCAATGGTAAACCTCTTACCATTCCTTTTCTGTGCAGCAAATTTAATCCTCCGAAATTGAGATGTCCAAATCTCAAATGCCATAACCAGTTTTCATCTTTCTCTTCTTTCTGGAAGGCTTCTTGAGTTACAGCTGCCATGCTTTTCCCTTTTCCTTTCAAGTCAATGTTGAGCTTGAGTGGAAACATTCTATTGCTGGTCATTTTAATTTTAGTAACAATTTTCTTACTTGGAGGAATATCTTTTATGGTGCACACATCATCTTTGAATACAAAATTGTAACCTTTGTTTATGAGCTGCCCAACGCTCAAAAGATTACACTTCAGACTTGGAACATAATACACATCAGGAACAAATTTTTGCTCCCCATTCCTTGCTCTAATACTTACTCTGCCTTTCCCTTTGACAGAGATTTTAGTATCAGTCCCTGTGGTCACTTCAGATTTGACTTCTTCATCAAGATTGGCAAACATTGCTATGTTGCCAGTCATGTGATTACTACATCCAGAATCTAAGAACCAAAGATCATCATTTCTATCTTGTGCTACATTACAAGCTAACAGCACATTACTTGGGTTCTTTTCCTCTTTTGATACGTTAGCATTCTGCCTATTCTTCATGTCATTTTGCTTCTTTCTACATTCATTGGCATAGTGCCCATATTTCTTGCAATAATGACACTGGACATTGGATTTGTCATACCTTTGTCCTTGAGCATGTTGGTGTTGATGTCCACCTTGCTGGCTGTTACATTGGGCATGGCTCTGGCTTTGATTGTTGCTCCTTCCATGTGAATGTGAAGAGCTGTCCCTTCCACCTCTATTCTGGCTTCTGCCTCTTCCTCTTCCTTTTCTTTGACCTCTTCCTCTTCCTGAAGGCATCTGGGTCTTGAAGGCGTGCTCAAGAGATGAGTGTTCATCTCTGCTCAATCTTTGTTCATGAGTTATCAGCGAGGCATGAAGTTCATCCACTGTGAATTGTGAGAGATCTTTGGTCTCTTCTATGGTGGTTACAATAACATCAAACTTTGAGGGTAAGCATCTCAAAAGTTTCTCCACAATTCTTCTTTCTTCAAGAGTTTCTCCATGGGATCTTATCTGATTGACAATCCCAATCACATGTGTGAAAAATGTGTCAACACTGTCTGACTCTTTCATGCAAAGAGTTTGAAAATCTCTTCTCAGCAATTGAAGTTTTGCTGTTTTAACTTTCTCCATACCTTGATAGGCAACTTTCAGAGTTTCCCATGCCTCCTTGGATTTCTTAGCTGCTGCTATCCTTGGAAACACACTCTAATTTACAGATTGATACAAACAGAAGAGAGCTTTAGCATCTTTCTTCCTATTTTTCTTCAATACATCTTTCTCTGCTTGAGTTAAGGCATTAAAAGCCTGCTCATCAGCTGGTTCTGTGAAACCATCTTCTACTAGTTCCCACAAGTCTTGTGAGACAAATAGGGCTCTCATGGTAATGGCCCAATAATCATAGTTCTTTCCATTAAACTGTGGAAGCTGAACACTTCCAAGACTCATACCAGTGCTTGGTCCAGCCATTGCTCCTTAAACTGAACTCAGAATTTAAACAAACTGTCTTTCCTTTACTGAAAGAACAAACAAGAACAACAACTCTGTTTTCTTTGAGAAATACCTGACTTTTCGACTTCTGTTGAGCTTTTCACGCTGCTAGAGAGAAACGCTGCAACAAGTCTTCTTCTTCAGCTTCTTTGAAATCTTCAAAGAGCCTAGGCTAGCTCTGATACCATGTTGGAATTTTGAGAAATTCCAAGCAAACAGTGGAGAGAATATAAACTCCCCTCTACAACACAGAGATGTTTAAAACAAAAATTTAATTTGCAGACAGAGATGGCATAAAATGCTTTCTATTTCATTAAACAAACTAAAAACAACTGTTACAAATTCTTCCTCAACAGTGAGGGATTCACCAAATATGTATGACTGCTACAGACGCAGTGCTTAACAAAACAACTCTCTGTCTCTCTTCAAGAATGCACTAACAGTGCTCTCTGTTCTTCTTACTGTGTTTTCTCTTGCCTGGGGGCTCACACAGCGGTTCACAAATACAATACCATAATACAGACTTCGCGGGCCTTTAGCTTTTATATATATGCCGCGCATATATTAAACTTTACAACAAAAACTATGTTAAAACTTAAATCAAGGAAATGAAATCAAATACAAAGGAAAAAACCTTTGCGGAACTATAAAATATGAAATGTCAGACATACGAGTGGGGACCACTACGCAGTCGGCAATCGACAATCGACAAAAGTCTTGGTAACGAACTTTGTGATCTGCGCAATCTTTCGATTGCGATCACACCATGGACTCGATGGCCCGATATTAAATCCGCTGTATAAAACCGTCGGATTCGCGCTTTAAACAAAACGCGCTGCAAAACAGATAAACCTCCGATCCTTCGATTGCGATTGAAAACACGGGCGCGATCCAGCTGGATCGGATCTGCCCTGATCGGGGCACACAATAAAATCCCGCCGATTGAACCTAATCGATTACGCTGTTGCGATTGCAATAAGATACCGCCACGTGGTCTTGTGGACGCACGGGCCTCCGCTGCTGTGGGGGTGATTTATATATGTTTTGTTTGTATTAAACGTTCTGCTTTGCGGAACTCTCCCATATCAACAAATTCTTCCTCAACAGTGAGGGATTCACCAAATATGTATGACTGCTACAGACGCAGTGCTTAACAAAACAACTCTCTGTCTCTCTTCAAGAATGCACTAACAGTGCTCTCTGTTCTTCTTACTGTGTTTTCTCTTGCCTGGGGGCTCACACAGCGGTTCACAAATACAATACCATAATACAGACTTCGCGGGCCTTTAGCTTTTATATATATGCCGCGCATATATTAAACTTTACAACAAAAACTATGTTAAAACTTAAATCAAGGAAATGAAATCAAATACAAAGGAAAAAACCTTTGCGGAACTATAAAATATGAAATGTCAGACATACGAGTGGGGACCACTACGCAGTCGGCAATCGACAATCGACAAAAGTCTTGGTAACGAACTTTGTGATCTGCGCAATCTTTCGATTGCGATCACACCATGGACTCGATGGCCCGATATTAAATCCGCTGTATAAAACCGTCGGATTCGCGCTTTAAACAAAACGCGCTGCAAAACAGATAAACCTCCGATCCTTCGATTGCGATTGAAAACACGGGCGCGATCCAGCTGGATCGGATCTGCCCTGATCGGGGCACACAATAAAATCCCGCCGATTGAACCTAATCGATTACGCTGTTGCGATTGCAATAAGATACCGCCACGTGGTCTTGTGGACGCACGGGCCTCCGCTGCTGTGGGGGTGATTTATATATGTTTTGTTTGTATTAAACGTTCTGCTTTGCGGAACTCTCCCATATCAACAAGACACTGCTTCAACTTATCTTTCCGATTCCGATTGGCATATAAGTGGTGGGGACCACTTGTCCCGCCAATTCAAAAATGAAAGGACTTTCGCCTGTTAACACAATTTCCATTCATTCTGGTTGTTGAGGACTTTAAATCCCGAAACGACTGGTTTTTAATATAGTCTCCTCCTCCGTAGAAAAGATCTACAAGAAATCTTCGTCCTTCCACTGTGAAGAACGGCTCTGTCCATCACCTGTTAATTTCATCTGCAATTGTGGCTGCGGCCCATCAAGAGTTAAATTCTTCCTTACGGATTCACCAACATTATTCAATACAGAGTGTTGCGCACTCAATATCTGTTTCTGCTGCTGCTGCTGCCTTTGTACTTGTTTCTTCTTGTCACTGCCCAAGGCTGGCAGGTGACTTTAATATTTTCAACAGGGAGACCAACAAATCTTACGAAATTTTACCCACTTGGGACAGATAATAAATTTGTTTGTGTCGGGTTAATATGCATGATAGGTTGCTATTTAAGTTAGAATGTGATTGTTGAGTAAGGTCAATTAGAAGTTAAATTATCTAACATAGAGAAAAATGTTATATTTATTCTTTTGTAGAGATAAACAGAATGAGGAAGAAACTGTTATAATGATGCCGATGTACAAATAATTACAGTGAAGAGTAAAATGTCAGATTACATGTGTGATAGGTTTTTGGTGTTTCTGTGATTGTAATAGAAAACAAAGCAAGCTATTGTGATTTCTGGGTAAATGGAACATAAGTGGTTGCAGGGTTTGGCCCATTTAAACCCTTATCCAATGCAATAACTTCATAGTGTGCATTGATAGAGTTACTATTCATGTTATAATTTATTTACATTTCAGAAACTTAGCCAGAATCAAGATATCAGTTGGGAAATTATTCAGGCCCAGTAAGATGAGAAAACGAATGGAAATGTACAACAGTAAAACTCAAACGAAATGAAACGAAACCTCTGTAAATAAGCATGAATATTACCAATCGTAACAGTAAACTACATACTGTGTCAATTACAGCTAGTACAAAGCAAGTTACTGTGCTTTCTGGGTAAATAGAACATAAGTGGTTACGGGGTTTGGCTGCACTCCAGAAGGAAATATGGAGGTTGTCTTGTCCCGTTTAAACCCATATCCAATGCAATAACTGTGTGTGTTGATAGAGTTACTATACATGCTATAATATATTTACATTTCAGAAACTTAGCGAGACTCGAGATATCATTTGGGAAATTAGTCAGGCCCAGTAAGATGAGAAAACAAATGGAAATGTACAATAGTAAAACTCAAACCCTCATTTGATTGCATTCTAGATTATTGACATGAAATGAAACGAAACCTCTATAAATAAGCATGCATATTACCAATCATAATAGTAAACTCCATAATGTTTCCATTGCAGCTAGTACAAACATGGTGTTGTTGTATAAAAAAAGTAATAGCAATGGCGATAATCACTCGTCACATGATTATGTTGCTAATTAAAAACCCCAACTGTTATAGTAACCTGAGAGATCTCGGAGGTAAACAATCCATTCATTATTATGTGAAAAGAAGCTTAAATTGTACAAAGTGGAAAACATTGTTTACAGTAAACCCGATAACATAACAACTCCCAACAAAAAAGATAAGAGGATTACTCAGGCGTCAGAGCCGTGACAAAACCATTCTATAGAGAGCCAAAATTATATAATTTGAGAAAAGCAGCCAGTGGCCAGAAGTTCAATAAAAACTTGGCTGGAACTGGAGATAACAATATAACATCCAAATATATATTCACACCATATATTTTGTAAGGGAAGCAACCAACAGGATTAACATTACCAAGGAAGAACACCATAATTTTCCCGTTCAACTTAGTCGCATAAAAGTATCAATTAAATGTCGTATATATGGATATCAAACCACAGGTTCCATCTAGGAGACTGAGGGTATTCAACCCAAATCTAGAGTTATAACACTCGGAATAGAGTTTGACTAGGGAGCACGACTGGTACTTCTCGTCGCCGAGGGATAAAACCTACAAAAGCCAAGATAAAATAGCTTCAGACTTTCGGCCAGTGAAAAATAAAAGAACTAGTGATGGAAATGAAAACCTAAATGGAAACCCTTGATGTAGTAAGCATTTCTTTGCCGACGAAGGACTCAAGTAAATCGGGAGACATATACTCCTATAATCCTGCAATATCACATAGCGACTCAGACCTGAACCATAGAAATAAAAACCCTTGCAGTTGAACTCTCTGAACCATAAAAACGTTACTTGAAATGATGAGTAGAGTTTACCTGTGCTTGGCCTTTTAATCTTTGAGGTACATGTAAGCTGCCAAGGGATATTTAGAAAACAACTTGTAGGCAGATAAACATGTACTGAGCTAACCAAAAACCCTCAAATAAATTTAAAATAAAAACTTACGAAGTTTCCCAACGATAAATTCAGGAGATTATTCACTTTACGTGTTCAAAGAAACTAAGTGAGCTTCCACTCTCAATATCAAATCCCATAGACAAATTCAGAGGCAGTTGTTTGGCCCTCTCGCAGGTCGAAATGAACAATGAAAAGTAGGATGACGGTTTCCATAAAATCTTCATGTGTGCTTTGACAAGTGCAAAGTAATACTACCGAATAATAACTTTAGACACCTCCAAGTAGTACAAGAGAAGGAAAGGCTAAGCCTCTCCAAAATGCCCTTTTCTTGGGTTGTGACTGGAGCTATTCATAACAAATACAATGATATTTGAGTTTCCTAATGACTCTTTGACCTCTATGTCTATTCATATTCACTATATGTCTCTTTACATTCCAAAGTGTAGTTTTTCATATTCCATATGTGTCCCTTGGAATTCATTACATAACATTTATTCCATAAGACAATTTATAAATGAGACTCTGACCTAATAACATAAAACTGCTACATAAAAAAGACTCATCAAATAGATAAATAATTTTCTTCTTCATGGATTTCATCTATGATGTAAGTGTGCTAAGCTCTGAACTTCATGATGTCTTTGATCAGATTTGAAAAGTCCCCTTTGTAGGACATATTCAACTCATATTCCTCTGTCAGTATGATCTTAAAGCTTGACTCCATATTATTCCACAACCATGAACGCTTCATGTGTGCTTTGAAAACTGCAAAGGAATACTGCTAAATAATAGCTCTAGACACCTCCAAGTCATCTCGTTTGTTTCATGATTGATTTGTTCAATATAATCCTTGATCTCATGGAAGATTACCTCCCTACCTCTGATTTCTTCGAGGGTTTTTATGGCTGCCATGTAATGTTTATTTATTAGAGACTCGAATCCATTATGAAGTTGGCTGTATGTAGCCATAGTATTGATTGAATTTCCTCTAAGGTGAGAGTAATTATGTCTGTGGAGTCTCAACTAATATTTTTTTATCTCTATCTATTTCCTTTCCAAATTATCCAGAGCATATAGATATTTCGCATTCCACTCGTGCACTTGATTATATGCTCTATTTTTTGTTTTCGGGGCCTTCACCACTTCTTGCACATTGTTCTGAATTCCAATGAGAGGAGCCATGACTTGTTGTCTAAGTATCATCTCATCATATAATTGTGCCATTGTATCCTCCCTTGGTACAATATATTCTAGCATGGATGACTGCCATTATGTGGTATTGGTGTCCTGTGATGAAAGTTGTTGGTTTTACGATGAGAGATGTTCTACATGTTTCTTCATCGCAACCAATTCTCTTCTCAAGCTATCATTTTAATTCAATGAAAACTCTGAGTTGTCATGTGCCTCTATAGAGAATGCAACATTTTCCACCATAAATTCCCTCGATTTATTCTAGAGTTGGAGGTGATCACCTTTTTTGTTGCTACTAAGATGAGATTGTGATTATCACTAGGACAATATCTACGTAACTTGCCTACTCTCATATCTACCCACTTTCACTAGCTCAGCTAGGTAAACATGAGCTGAGGGGATAATATCATAAGACTCAACCTCATATATCACCTTAAGGAAATGAAGTAAACAACTTAAGACGTTACTATCTTCGTTCAGGTGCTACAGGACCTCCAGGATTAATCCAACCCCTCATACAACTCATTTTTTCCTGACTTAGAGACCCAGTTACTCCCTTTACAAGGCCTCCATGTGACTATGGGTCGCTAGTCACTCACATAATCCTACCACCATGCGACTATGGGTCCCTATTCACCACCATAATCCTTCCACAATGCGACTATACAATTTTCTACTAAGTTCTATGCTAGTGACCTCAATTTTGTGCCACGTTTTTAGGCCTAAGACTCGGGTCTCTTGATCCGAATTTATGCAGGAACGCAACAGAATAAACACATAACCATAAATACAGAGATGCAGCGGAAATAACACTTCATTTCATTAATATCAAAGAACTGAAATTTGCTTACAGACAGAATGGAAATAAAACTAACTAGGGCACTGGTAGCTATCTCTGAGAAGAGATGTGGCGGCTACAGGCCTCTGAACTGCGTTACAATGAGGCTCGAGGGCCTATTTATTATTGAGAAACAATGGAGAACCCTCAACATCCCAAAAACCTAACCCTAGGAGATGAAGCGCCAAAACCATGGGCCCCGTTTGGGTAAATTGGTGTTTCAACTTCCCAGGGACGTAACTTTGGCATACTATCTCCGTTTGACGCACATGATACATCATTAGAAAGCTCTATCCGAGGACTACAGCTTTCTGGACAAATTTGATGGTGCTTTGATACCCAAAAAACGTCGTTTAGGGCCTCAAAACGGCTCCGGAAGTTCAGGACCCGAAAAACTGCTAAAAATAGTAAGTTATGCCGAAACTGAAAAACTGAAAGAGAAAATGGTGGGGGCCCAAGTGGAATAGGCGGGTGGCCACCAATATCCACCTGGATCATTCCTCCCCCCTTAGGAAGCAATGGTCCCCATTGCGTTAAGTTCCTCCATGAGATGAGGAAATTTCTGCTGAACTTGGTCCCTAGTGAACCACTTTCCTTGGTGCAGGAGTTGGCCATATTTGACAACCCGATATAGTTCGATCCTCTGTTGGCGAGTGTTCTTAATTTGCATGTCCATGATACAATCTGTGGTGGCCTGTTCCATGCAGTCTGAGTTTAACTCTGTTGGTGTGAGTTGTTCTGCAATGTCCGAAGTGTCCAGTAGAGGTGGGAAGTAAGGATGAAGGCGATCCACATTGAAGACTGGGTGTAGACCAAGGAACGGTGGAATACTAAGCTCGAAAGCATTGTTCCCTACAGCCTTGGTGATGGTGTATGGCCCGTATCGGAGCGGGCGAAGCTTGCGGTGAGGTCCAGTGAGGCGCTCCTTCTGCAAATGCAGCCATACTTTGTCGCCCACTTGGAAGTTGTGTGGCACCCGGTGTTGATCATGGCGCTACTTGTACTTTGCATTGGATCTGTCCAATATATCATGAACCTATTGGCGGATGTTTTGAATGTGCTCGATGAAGCTACTTGCTTTGTCAACTTCAGACTGGACGTGCGTTGAATCGGCCTGAGCAGCTGTAAATGGCATGGCTACGTCAATGGGACATAGTGGCTGGTATCCCAAGCCCACCCGAAAGGGGATATGGCCAATTGAACTGTGGAGAGCCCGGTTATGACTATGTTGTACATAGGGGAGGCTCTCGTCCCATGTGCGTGGATGCTTTGAATTGTACATGCACAAAATGTTTACAATCATTCTGTTGACGACCTCTGTCTGGCCATCTGTTTGGGGATGGAAGGCTGTGGACTTGGTGAGCTTTGTGTCCATCATTGACCAGAGGCTGGACCAAAATGTGCTGAGGAACCTGCTATCTCGATCTGATATGATAGACTGTGGGATCCCAAAGTGCACCCATACTCATTCAAAGAAGAGTTTAGCGGTAGCTTCTGCTGTGATATTCTTCTTACAGGCCGCCATAATGGCCATCTTGAGAATCACACGCATCACGAAACACAGTCATTGCCATTCTTAGTAGAGGGCAAAAGTTCCGACATGTAATCCATGGAGATGGATTCCCAAGGTCGACTAGGGGTAGGTAGTGGAGTATATAGGCCTTGCTTCTTGATGGTCAGTTTGGCAATGGCACAAGCAGTGCAGGATCTGATGTGCTTCTTGACATCCTTTCAAAGGTTCGGCCAATAGAAATACTTTTGTAGTATTGCTACTATTTTCTCGACCTCGAAATGCCCAGCAACTCAACTGTAGTGTGCTTCCCATATCATCTTGGCACGCTTGCTTGAAGGAATACAAAGGTGTCCCAGGTGACATAAAATTGCATCTTGGAGGTGAAAATTTGGAACTTGCATACCCCCCAAGAGTGCCTTGTAAGTGTGGCCGAATTCCAGGTCACTCTCATAGAGAAGCCGCCAACAAGAAGTCTCGTTCCCAAAAGAGTTGAGCACGGTGGTGAGCGCCATGATCGGTGGTCGGCTGAGGCAGTATGCAACATTATTGGTGCTACCCTTCTTGTACTTGATGTTCAAATGAAATCGTTGCAGATATGTGGACCACTTTTGATGGTGATCATTCTGCAACTTACCTTGTGTCTGTATGAACTGTAGGGGTCGGTGGTCTGTGTGGATGATTGTTTCCTTCCCCAAAATGTAATGCTTCCATTGTCGACAAGCTTGCACAATGGAATACATTTCTTTGTCATAAGTGGGATAATTGAGTGAACCGTTCCCGTACAATGTATCACCGTGATATGCCACCGGATGTCCCTCGTTGAGTAAGAACTTCCCCAATAGCATAGTCGTATATCCGTTCCCCGATCTCAAACGGCCATCGTAAGTCCGGTAAGGTGAGCATCAAGGTAATTGTAGCGCATTTTTCAATTCCTTGAAACGCCTTCGTTGAGGTTCACCAAAAGATTTTTTCTCGCTTCCTTCCTTTGGTGACTTGACTCAAGGGCCAAATGATATGAGAGAATCCCAACACGAACCTATGGTAGAAATTAGCAAGACCTAGAAAGTTGCGAAGCTATGTTATAGTGGTTGGGGCTGGCCAATCCCGAATGACTTGGATCTTGGTTGGATCCACATGCACCCCCTTTCATCAATAATGTATCCCAGATATTGAACCCGGGTCATGCCAAAAGTGCACTTCTCCAAATTGGCACACAACTTGTGTTGTCGCAGTGTTTGGAGGACTTGTCGGATGTGGTGGAGGTGCTCTTCCCAAGTCTGGCTGAAGATCAGAATGTCATCTAAGTACACCACTACAAATGAGTTGGTGAATGGCCACAAGATGTCGTCCATCAACCTCATGAAGGTTGTGGGAGCATTCATCAACCCGAAAGGCATGACCAGCCATTCAAAAAGGCCTTTAGCTTTGAAGGCGCCTTCCACACATCGTAGGGTTCAATTGGTACCGGTGATACCTCATCCTAGAAGTCGATCTTACTGAAATATTTTTCACCTTGGAGTTGGTCCAGAAGATCATCAATCCGTGGGATTGGGTACCTATTCCAGACAGTGATCTTGTTCAGCGCCCGATAGTCAATACAGAGTCTCCACGTCCCATCCTTCTTCTGTACCAACACGATCAGACTCCCACAGGGTGATGAACTTGGTCCGATGTGACCTTTCTGCAACAGCTCCTGAATCTGCCTCTTGATTTCATCATTTTCCAGAACAGAGCGCCGATAGATCGGTCCATTGGGTAGCGGCGCACCTGGGGTCAAATCAATCGGGTGCTTGACCTGACAGTGCAGAGGAACCCCTGTGGGTGAGGTGAAGATGTCCCCGTACTCCTCCACAACCTTATCCATTTGTTGTTGTCGTGCAGAGGAGCCCTGTCTAGAGGTCGTGGCCACAGTATTATTCTTTCCTTAGGGGCAGATCATCAGGAAAACGAATTTCCTAGTTTGGGAAATGAGCTTACTACATTGTTTTGCAATAACCAAAGAGATAGCCATAGGAGGTGGTACCTATGGTATCCTATACAACTTATTTCCCAAAGTAACAATAACTGCACGAGGTTGAGACTCATACACATCATGACGCTTCCACAAGTATGGTTGTCCTAATAATACATCAGAAACATCAATAGGAGAAACATCACATAATACCTCATCCGTGAAGGGCTTGATGATGTATGATATAAGGAAGGTGGCACTGTTGGCTGACGCGGAGATCTCGTCCTTGGTGAAGCCACCCGATGGTGTATGGATGTGGGTGAGCTGTGGTTGGCAAGCCCAAACACTTCACGACGTCTGCCGAAATGAGGTTCTTTTGGCTCCCATTGTCGAAAATGAACTGTACTAGGGAGCCCTTTACCCACATCTGGGAGTGGAAGAGACGTTCCTCCTCCTCCGGATCTTTCGGTTCCTCCTTTTGGATCTTCATAGTGGCAACAGTGGCATTGTTGGGCTCCGCATCAATAATCTGTTTCCCTTTTTCATTCCCCTTTTCAGGTTCTGATTTTGAGCATGCATCTGACTCAGAAGCCCTCATCTCGGCCACTAGCGACTGCTTGGCCCGACACTCACTTGTGTTGTGAGTGGAGCTCTTATGGAACTCACACCACTTTCCCGTGTCCTTCTTTGGCTTTACGGTGTTGTTCTTATCTTGTGGCTTTGACGGGTTGTCTTTAGCCACCATGCCTTGGCTCTGTCCTTTTTTCTGTGGTTTGGAAGCACCTTTTCCTTGCTTTTGATTCGCAGATCCAAAGTCTGGCTTCTTCTGTTTGAATTTTTGCTCAATCTTGGCAGCATACCGGTATGCCGTACCAAGCGAGGAGATGTCGAGGAACTCCATTTCCTCCTGAATGTATCTGTGCAGACAGTTGCGATACTTTAGCACCAAATGTTTCTCTGAATCTTTGATACCCAACTTTGTGCGCAGGGTATGGAACAGATTCGTCAGCTCGTGCACATCTTGATCCCTTTGTTGTCGCAGCGTGGTCCATTGTATGTACTTGTCCTCATATCTCCCCACGGGATAGTACTGTTCCTTGATGGCGTCTCGGAAAGAATTCCAAGTTGGTACGGCCGAGAACAGAGAGGGTTCTGTCTGGTCCTTGTTCTCACAGTAGGTTTCCCACCAGTCCTTAACATGGGGGGTAGCTTTGAGGAGTGAAAAAATAATCTTCTCCGGGTCTGAAAAGTCATGAACAGAGAAATATCCTTCTAATAGATTCAACCATCTATCTACGACATCTGCGTCTATTTGACCCTCAAATATGGGAATGTCAAAATTTACTTGTACCTTAAAGGGAGTCGCGACTCCAGAGTGGATACTGGATGCAGATGCACCGTCGGTGGGCAGCCGTTGAAGGATCTGAGCAAAGTTATCCATCATCGTGTTCCTTTGTTTTTCGAGGGCCTCCTCGAGCAATATTTTGATAGGATCTCTTGCTCCCTCATATTTCTTCCAACTCCAAAAATAGAATAAAATAGATATAAACGCCTTGGAAATAAGCTACTTCGAGGGGGCGACCTCCAATACATTACATGAATGAAAAATTCTTGGATGATACAAATGAAAAAACCTCCTTTCTATATATAGGAGTCCATGGGGCCACAATGTAATCCTAGCCGACCTAACAATAATATCGTAAGGGCACAATAATAACAATATGGGGGTTAAAGGGGTACAACAATAGCAATAAGGGGGGATACACTAATATAATAAGGGACTACACTATTAATATTGGAACTTAACATGAACTTGTGTGCAACCAAATGAATGGCGTATACCAAGTTAAGAAGGAGAGGCTAAAAGAACTGCATGGAATAGCAAACAATATTGTTAGCCAATTTCAATTTTTTAGTATAAGACATTGTACAAATGTGAATAAGATGTCTGTTGATCTATTGCATGGCTCAATGCCAATTCAGGATTCATCTATAAAATATGAATTAATATATGAATTAGAATTGTATGGGCAATGCCAATGGAAGATTCATCTCTCAAAGATGAATTAGTTTTGAGACGATCTTCTTCAAAAATTCAAGATTCACCTCTCAAAGATGAATTAGTTTTGAGATGCTCTTCCTCAAAAATTCAAGATTCATCTCTCCAGGATGAATTAGTGTTGAGACGCTCTCCTTCAAAATTTATTGATGGACATTGTAACATATCTTGAATATGTGTGTGTTTTGTACTTATAAATACGTCTTTTTTAATGACCATGTGTTTTTTTCAATTATATAGCAAGTGTGCTCCCACCACTCCATGTAAAATGCAACTTGGTGAACTTCACATTTGCAACAAGTGTTGAACTTCACATTTCTATAAAATTAAAATGCGGGGACTTCAACAAAAAATTTTTTAAATGGGGTTTCAGGCTTAGTTTTTAATGACCATGTGTTTTTTTAAAATTTTATACCAAATGTGCTCCCACCATGTAAAGCGTAATTTTGTGAACATAATTTGTGTACACTATATTACATTAATTTTCCGAAATTTATTTTGAATTTATTTTAAAAAATAATTAAAAAAATTGTAAATGTCCACTGTAGATATATATATATCATGGAGGATGAACAACGGAGATCAATATAATCCCATATCTCCATGAGAGAGGGGATCAGGGATCGAGGGGTGTTCATGGTATTTAAATATAATATTAAATATCCATACACATACATACATGTGTGTACATACGGAATTGATTTTCTATCAATTTTTTGAGTTAAATTAGTCGTTAATAAGTTTCATTTTTTATTTTTTAGGAGCCAAGAGGAGAAGGGTGTCTACCCCATCAATGGAGCATGCCCATGGCTCACGCAATCATGGTATGGTTCACGCAATTTAATCAACAAATATGTACATGTACTTATATGTATGAATGTATTTTTGAATTGATTATAAATTCATATTTGTTTATGAATCTTCTCGCTCGTCTCGTGAGGTTGGTGGTGGTTCAAATTCCCTTAGAGGGCCAACCATAAGTGTTGGCGAGTAGCATGAAGGTGGTGATATGTATTCCCTGAGAGGAAAGTCAATAGATGGTCATGTTGGTTCTCAACCAATCGGTGGTTGTGTCAGTTCTTAGCAGGGTCGTTTTGGTTCTCAATTGTCTCATGGTGGGCAAGATGCTAGCCAACCACATCAAGGTGGCCATCAATTTGAATATTTTTTCATTCAATTTGTACAAATTTTCTAAGATGTGTTTTTTAATATACAAAATTTTATATATTGATGTAGTGCCTGAAAATGTTGCTTCAGATGTTGCTAAAAAAAGGCATAGTGTAGAATGCATCATTCAAGAAGAAGGTTGTCCACCAACCACGACTTGTCCGGCCAACATTTCCAATATACCTTGGAGACAAACATGCAGCAATGCACCTTAGAATGGTGTCAACATCTTCATGCAAAATTGTAGAGAGAGCTCGTGGCTTTATCTCTACCTACTGAGAGTCGACAAAGCTTGGAAATTGTTACACACACTTGAGGCGAACTAGTAGATGTGTACTGAAAGCTTGGGCCAACCACTGATACTTTTGTGGAAGTCATGAGAAAAAGAAAGGAAATAATGATGGGTCCTGATAAATGGGAGGTTGTTAAACAAAGAGTTACAAAAGATATGGCCAAGTCTATGTTTAATTTCAAAGAAGCGCCGAAAAGAAAGATGTTGAAGGTGAAATATTTCAAGAACCCTAATATAGCTCACTATTTGTATGATAGACACCTTGCAGCCTATGGAAGACTCTCATGGAACGGCGAGGTTCCGCTTTATTTTGAAAAAATATTTTATGCAAAATTATTTTTGCAAATGAAATCTAATTACAATGACCTTCCCTATGAAATTTTTGGTCTTGGGAAAGGTTGATTGTGTGACAGTGGGGGCGCTAGGCATGATGTTGATTTTCCTTGCCTTGAGCCACCATTGATTAGTCGATCTTTTCGTGTCGAAAATTTGCAGTCAGAGATGGAAGCCACTTCTCAAATTAGTCGAGAAGAAAGGGATGCCATCATTGACAATGTTCACAGTAGATTGGGTGGAGTCGATGTTTTTCTAAATCGACAAAGAGCACGTGAGAATGCACACGCTAATTTTGTGTACTATACAGATGAAGATATTGACAACATGAGTGTTAAATACCTCAAAACATATGCAAAGAATTTTCACAATGGTTGGAAAGACCTAATTGTTCACGAGGAAGAGGGCATGGGAACGATATGTGTTAATGGTTAGGGTTCAATTATTTTAATACATGTACAATTTTTAATAAATAAATATATACATACATTTGTTTGTATACATTAATCTAACAAGAATATATCATTATATGTTAATACCATTTGCAATTGTCACGCTTGATGAATGAAGAAAATGTTAGTATCACTATCATAGCCTCTTATTCAAAAAATCAAGATGGGTCTCACCATCAATCATATAATCAAGATGGTTCTCACCATCAAGATATGTTGGCAAATGTTAGTGTTTTTTAAGTGAACATGATCATGTACAATTATTTTTTATCTATTATTATATATAACTAAACATGATGAGACAGTTTTTAAATAAATACTTTTGCACACATGTACATGTACATATATATAATAAAATGTTTTAACAGATTTTGATTCCGTCCGATGTTTTTGGGATGGCGGTACCGTCTTCTTCTTTGGGAGATGTACATTCTACTTCCTTATGAGATGTGCCAAATCCACAATCACAAATGTGGACAATTTTTCACTTTTAAAATTTATGTTTTCAAGTTATACATTCCACCTCAAAATTTTCCATTCAAAAATGAGATATATCTATATCTTGAGTTATTTTAATTTTTTTGGATTTTATGTTTTTGGATATTTTCTTTCTGAACCACTCTTAGGAGATGTGCCAAATCCACCAACACAAATATTCAATTTTTCACTTAAAAATATATATGTTTTTAAGTTAAGTTATAATTGAAGTTTAAAAGTTTTATTATAAATTGAGAACTAGAGATTTTGAGTTATTTTAAATTTTTTGAATTTTCGGCTTTTGGAGATTTTCTTTTGGAGCCTCTCTTAGGAGATGTGCCAAATCCACCAGGATAAGTATTCAATTTTTCACTTAAATATATGTTTTTAAGTTATAATTTATAAATTGAAGTTTAAAAGTTTTATTATAAATTGAGATCTTGATATGGAGTTATTTTATACTTTTCAATTTTTTGAATTTTAGGTTTCTATAGAGGATTTATTTTCTCCATGGACTCTAGTGATGGAGATAGGAACATCCACACCATTTCAACCATTTGAACAAGTTGTCTAACTTCTTTTTTAATATTATTGAAAATAAGTTTATATATACGCATTTCATTTGAAAATTTTTAATATATATATATATATAACTGTACATGTATATTATATAGTTTACTATTGAAGATGTTCCCGTGGGGGAAGTTGTAGTGGACGAGCAACAAATGGAGAGGGAACCTCATGAGGTATTTCATGTTTTTTTTTTTTTTTTACATTTTTTTTTTACATGAAGTTCTATATATTCTCACTCAAGTTTAAAACATCAAATTTTAATGTCTGTACACATTGTGTACAGGTTCCCCACGCTTCGCAGGATAGCTCGAGGATTGAGACTTTGCTGGGAAAGACACTACATCCATCTGTATTTGATGGATGATGCACATGCACACGTGCAACATTATATTTTCAATATATTTAGTCTTAAATTTAATTTTTTTATATATGTTCGTATCTAGGTACAATCATATATAACTTGAGACTTGTGAGACTACAAATTTTGGACATTTTTTATGTGAACTACATTTGGTAGATGTGAATGGGACATATAATGTTTTTAAAACTAAAGTTTTGGATGGTTGAACTACACTTGAAATGTGAAGTAATGTTACAGTGTTATATATAATTTGTTTTGTTTTTAAAACTCAAGTTTTGGATGGTTGAGGTACAATTGGCATGTGATGTGAAGTAATGTTGTGTTAAATAATTTGTTTTGTTTTTATAGTGTTATGGTTGAACTACATTTGGCATGTGAATTAATGTTACTTGATACTTGATACTTGTGATCTATAATGTTTTGTTTTTAAAACTCAAGTTTTGATACTTGTGATCTATAATGTTTTGTTTTTATAACTCAAGTTTTGGATGGTTGAACTAAATTTGGCATGGGAAGCAATGTTGTGATCTATATTGATATTTTTATTTTAAACTACATTTGGAATGTGAATTAACGTTGAGTTATACTTTTTTTTGTTTTTAAAACTTAAGTTTTGGATAGTTGAACTACATTTGGCATGTGACGGATGTTGTGATCCATATTAATGTTTTTTTTAAACTACATTTGGTATGCGAATTAATGTTGTGTTACAACTTGTAGATTGTTTTTAAAACTTAAGTTTTGGATGGTTGAACTACTTTTGGCATGGCATGTGAATTAATGTTGTGATCAATAATGTTTTGTTAAATTAAAACTTAAATTTTGGATGGTTGATCTACATTTGACATGTTATATAATGTTAAATGTTTTTATTGCATAATTGAACTAGAATTGGCATGGCATGTGAAGTAATGTTGTGATATAATCAAAAAGTTTTTAAAACTCAAGTTTTGGATGGTTGAACTACATTTGGCATGTGATTATGATATTATGTTTTGTTTTTAAAATTCAAGTTGTCGTTTTCCAAACAACAAAAAAATTCACATGAATATATGTACATGTAGAAATGATTTTACACATGTTTGACTATATATGTTAAAACGATTGAAGTACAATACACACACACACACACACACACACATATATAAACAATCATAAGATTCTAGGTCTTGTTAGATGTGTCAAATAATCATAAAATTTTAAAAATGCATTCTATAATGTATATATATCCAGTACCTGCAAAATTTTTCATCAATGCACATAGAAAAGCTACTTGAACAATTAATTGCATTATAGAACATATATATCCAGTACTTGCAACATTTTTCATTAATGCACATAGAAAAGCTACTTTCAGTTTTAATTACATTCTAGAACACACACACGCAGAGATATATATATATATATATCCAATACTTCTAGAACATATATATCTAGTACTTGCAACGTTTTCATCAATGCATATAGAAAAGCTACTTCCAGTGAATTTCATTATAGAACAAATATATATCCGATACATGCAACATTTTTTATCAATGCATATATAGAAAAGCTACTTTCAGTTGATACTAGTGTGCATGTACCAAAACAATGTACATGTGAAAACACTTGCAAAGATAACATAACAAGGAAGCTCAGTTTTTAGTTGAGTTTTGGAAGTTCTAAAACCTGAATCCAAAGAGAAGAAATTGTTGGGCAGTTTAATCAAAAAAATTCCAATGGAATTCCATCTTCAATGATCCGTTCATGATCATATTTTCACATTTTCCATTTATTAATTTTCGTTTTTTTCTTTGATTTAACCTCTATCAACTTTATGCATGCTACACACCCCAAGTGACTATATCGAAAACTTATGAGATTAGGTTCATAGTCTTCAAAGTAAAAAAATCCCCACTTTGATTAATTTCTCTGAAAAAATAACCTTTCAGTATAATAGATCCTCTTTCATATGGAAACCCATGATCATTCTAGTTTTCTAATAATTTCATTTTTTGTTCAGTGAAACGCATCAAATAATACTTCACATTTTCATAGTTGTCAGTAGGTGAAATTACATAAAAACTTCTCCTGCACAATAAAACAAACTTAACAAAATTATGTATTTAAATTTATTTCTAGATCTCTATCATTTGAAAGCAATTCATATGTTACCTTCTCTAACAAGATCAGAAACTCGATCACCATCGGATGATATTGTAGTCTCCTCTGATTGCATTTCTTCAAACATTGCAACGAACATTTTCCCCTTTGTATTTAGCTCTGTACATTTCCAATCTTTTACATACATTTTGTTTTCACAAACGTCATTGGATTCTGTGTTGTCTATGCAAACATGACAAAAACAAGAATACTTTCTTTTATCCAATGCAAACACATTTGTGGACAACTTTGTTTTAATTGAATGCAATTTTCAAGTCCCTTTTATTGTTTCAATGTCATTTCCAATTGATCTATCTACATCTTCGATCCCAATATGCCAAAAAAACCTATATATGGAAAATTCAAAGAAGAATGTAAATATGATATCAAAATACCATCAAAGATAATCATTGTGATAAATGTACACTGTTTAAAATTAGATATCCAATAAAAATTAAATTGAATGTACCTTCGCACTTCCCTTGATCGGTTAGTCTCATGGCTTAGAGCAGAGATGCACCATTGAACAACTTCTTTAGCATCCACAAGTCGGTTTGCAGAGGGGTTCATTTGATATCTTCGAAGTGCTCATTTTATGCATGCCCCTGCACCGTCATGTTCTCCTTTTCCATGGCCAGTCTCAAAGAAATTCCAACAATGTTTAATGCAGGTTTTCTTATGAAGACAACACAACCAAAAGAATGATCGTGAAGATTTGAATTGACTTGCGCATCCATCTAACCATATCCAATGTTCATTGAATTTTATTCCATGACTTTTCAAGGAGTCATAAATCTTTCCAAAATAGTGTTGTACAAAATATGTATCATGTGTACGATCGTCGCTGATATAAAAGTGATATTATTTAATAACATGTTGATTTTCACTACTTCTTTCTATATGATTGATGTTTTGTTCAACATGTCTATATATAATATGGATGAGCATGGAGACTTGGTCAGAATGATAGTATTCACTCTGAGTTTATTTTTGTGGAAAAAATGTGTAGTTTTATGCAAAATCAATTACTGACAAAATGGTCCTTGGTGGAAAAAATTCACGGGATTTTTTGAATTTCTAGTCTTGTCATCAAGCTCCATGGGAATGCTTGGTGTATTTATAAATTTCTGCCTGAAGCTTTCTCAAAAAATCTATCACAAAAATTTCTTCTTCTTGTAATTCAATTCTTTTAGCACTATTTGAACCTTGAATCGATGTATGGATATATTCATATCTCTTCCATTTCACTTTCATGTTGGACAATGATTGATCATTTATATCAGTACGATATTTGTTTTGAAATTTAGTCAAATTTCCACAATCATCGCATTTTTTACCACCAACACATTTCTTTTCGTAAAATAGTTCATCACTTTCTCTTTCACATAGAATTTGAGATATGAAATCACAGATAGTGGAAGGAGGAGGTGAATCCTTCCAAAATGTTCTACCAAAATCAAGGAATGTGTCATAATATAACTCAAATTCCACATGATAATGGCAACAACAAGTGTCGCATACGGTGATAGGTTTTACATACCATGGTTTTTGTTGAACAAAAGTACTGATTGAAACATGAATTTCATGATTCTCTTCTTTAAACTTGTTGAACAACTCTATCTGAGTGGTTTGCAAGAAATGTTTTTCATGTTCTTCGTACTGATTTCATGCTATTCTTCTTCGCATCACATGCCTTGCAGTTGGCGAAACACGTGAATTGTTCTTCCAATATTCATATATTATTTTTTTTAAATTTTCTCCAAGTCTATCTTTATTGGTTGCCTAAAAATAGCTCTCCAACAAGCAAGTTCATCATTTAAATCTATTTGCAACCGAAATTTCCGATGTTTGTGCAAAGTTTTTCGCGAGGTTCCTAATGCTCGTGCCATAGATTTTACCAAGTGATTCTCTTTAGTACTTGATGAAACCACTGCCATATGTATTGCTCTACGTACAACTGAAACATTTTTCTGTCTAGATCTTCTAATTGAATTTATAGCACTATTTATATTTTGTATCACATTTTCCTTCATTTTTTTATCTTTTGTTGATTTTCGAATACCCAATAAAGTCGTAGCTTCTTTTAATTTCCTTAATGATAGGAGACCTTTCAAAATTTGGGCTTGAACTGTCACATTTTCCTTTATGAAGTACGTATAAAAAATGTGGTTAACACGATATCTTATAATATGGTCAGCTCTTTTATCTCCATATGTCTGAGTGTCAACATTTTCTAACATCTTATCATCGACATTGATTTCATCTGTACATATTCAAATGAATAGTACATAATAAGTTTACATATTCAATAAATAACTAAATTAATAAATATATGTATAATTTCAATAATAAGATCATGTGTTCAACATATCAACATATATATATATATATATATATATATATATATATATATATATATATATATATATATATATATATATATATACCTTGTGATTCAATTTATTCACTTGAATTTCTTTCAACATTTTCACCATGTTCAATTATTGGTTCAATATCTCTTTCACTTCCTCTTTCAAAATTTTGTATATCATCATCAATATTTTTAGGAATATCTCTCTCTGTTTACATTGCAAAATCTTTTTCAAATTAGTTCATCAAATAAAAATTAAGCTTCACATTTTACACTAGGAAAATTTTAAATATCAAATTCATAATATTTACATTTAAATATCTGCTTCAGCTTCTAGTTGAGGTTGATTTTCCCTTTCAATATTTGAGAGTGCTTTTCTCTTTATTTTGTGATATTCTCTAATCTCTTCTCTATGTTCCTCAGGGTCTCTTTTTCGATCATATTTTCTGGCACAGTTCCTTCGATTTCCCATGATAATAGAGTATGAAGTTTTAAAAAATTCCTTCAAAAATTTACACAAAAACTCAATTAAAAAAACATCAAAAAAGATTAAAAAAAAAAAAAAAAAAAAAAAAAAAAAAAACTCATTTTAAAAATTTTGCAAAAAATACATAATTCAAGCCCAAACACTTACTTTAAAAAATACGAGAAAAAATTTCTTATAAAAATGAAACGAAGCTCAAAATATTTCCTTCCAAGTCCTGCAAAAAAAAATTCATTTAAGAAGTTAGACAAAAACTCATTTTAAAAAATCATTATAATAGATTTACTTCAACCCAAAACACGTACTCTAGAAAAATGTCACTTCAAAAAATACCTCCAAAAAATGTCCATTGAAAATAAATTCCAACTTCTTAAAAAAATTCACTTTAAAAAATACTTCAAAAAAGCCTCTAAAAAATATGACTTTAGAAAATATGTCCATAAAATGTCCTTTGAATATTAAGCTTAAAAATAATTCTTTTGAAATTAAGCCTAAAAATTGTCATTTGAAAATAAAGCCCAAAACCTCTAAAAACAATGAAAATTAAGCCCAAATCCTCTAAAAGAAAAATACCTTCAGAAAAAATGAAGCCCAAAAAACATCTAAAAAATGTATCACATACCTCCAAGAAATGTGCTTTGAATGTAATTTCCTTTTAATGTACATCCAAGAATAGTCCTTAAACTCAAAACAATCCTTTGCAAAAATGTCCTTTGAATGTACCTCTAAGAAAATTCCTTAAATCCAAAACAATCCTTTGCAAAAATGTCTTTTGAATGTACCTCCAAGAAAATTCCTTAAACCCAAAACAATTCTTTGCAAAATCATACCAATACCTTTTTAAAATCAGACCAATTGTTCGAAATTATGCGAAAATAATGAATGCTTTTACGTCAATTTATATGGCCGCTAAATGTTTTTTTTGGAGGGGTTTCATTGTACTTTTCGGCCGACGAAAAGTTAGATAAAATTTCAGCCGAGCTTTTATGTCATTAGACTTGATAGGCCATCAGCAAAAAATAATTTGGCCAATTTTTTTTTAAGAGTTTGATCGAACTAACACGTCTGCAATTACGCAGAACCAAGCTTTGAATACATATCTTAAACTTTGGACTAATTAAACTCCATGAAACATTTTGAATTAATTTTTAGAACCAAGACAAACATTTTTAGAATTCAATCTACTTTCAGGAAATATAACTTTTATGGAATTTTATGAATATTTATTATTTTTAATTAATTTTGTAATAAGAAGGGTGCAAACAATTTCTGAAGGTCATTATGATTCAGTGAAATCATAATTATCTATCTTCCAAAATACACTGTAAAAACTTGAAAAAATTATGGTGCATGACATTGGTCCGTCGTCTCTAATGGGTAGTTCTCAAATTTTTAGTTTATAACTTATATGTTAAGAAATTTCGTGTGTTGCGAAACATATTCAAAATATGTAGTTTTTTCATATTGGACGAGTTCAAAAAATTCTAGTAATTATGATATGCATCATTTGGCTTTGTAAATATAATGAAACTGAAGTAGACTCTATCTAGATTGTTTAACACATTTTGTTTCTCAAAAACACAAAGTTTCAAAGAATATAGCAGTGTGTATTAACATGAATTTTTATGAATCCTTTGATTGTTAAAAAGCACACACTCAAAGAAATGTGTATAAGCAGATTCCAAAAAATAAGTAATAGAAAGCTAATAAAATTTCTGACAACTTTTATTTTTATCGCAAAATGAAATTCTAAACAAAAAAATTGTTTTGGCTTGTAGAAAATTGAAAAACAGAAAAAAATGAATTTTTTTTCTCAAAAAATGGAAAAAAGTGTAACCCAACTTCACATTTTCACCCAGTAGCCTCATTTTTTTATCTAAATCATATTAATTAATTTATTCAATAAAATAATAAATTAAAGGAATTAATAATGAGCATTAAAATATGGTGCAATCTAACTTCTAGGTGAAATGGTATTTTTACACATAATTCTCCCATACAATTACAAGAAAAATTACAATTTTTTTATGCTTAAAATACCGTTTTGAATATACAAATGGATTCAACACATGTGGCACTCAAAGTGTACATATTAAATAACTTTAACTCCTATATTTTGGTTAAAATTGACTAAGAAAAATGCCATGAAAAATATCATAATATAAAATATAGACTAATCACATAAAAATTAAAATGTAACTAATAACCCTATTCATATATAATGTAAAAATAATATAAAATAAAATAGCTCAACTATAATTTCCATTTTATAAAAATGTACAAGTTTAAGAACTTCCACACAAATTCTTAAAAAATGATGAATCAATATAATCTGGATCAATACATTTTTTAAAAAGTATATGTTATTATTTTATAAGATAGATGATGCATAATAGTGAATATTAATTAATATATTATTAGTAATTATATATTTTTAATTCTTTGAGAGAAAAATGTAAAAAGTGTAGTATCATGAATATTGGAAAGAACAAGCATTCATCTCATCAACGCAGCTTCAACTCTCTAATTAGATCTCGTCTCTAATCTAATAAGAAATTGTTTCTCTAATTAGATCTTGTGTCCAATAGTATTGTGCTTCAATTCTCTAATTAGATATCGTGTCCAAGAGTATAAGAAATTTTCCCTTTAATTAGATCTTGTGTCCAAGGGTATAAGAAATTTTTAGATCTAACTCCTCATTTTTTGTTATTTGCAGAGGTATTTTAACGTTTTGATGTGCACAATGTAGTTTTAATACCATTTAGAATTCAATATTTAGAAATATTTTTGTATTTTTGTTTGATAGAATACATTATTCTACTTCACACTAGTGTTTCCATTTGACAGTCGTCATTGGTTGGTTGGACACCATGCTCATGGTCCCCGTGAGCAAGAGTCGTCATTGGTTGCTTGGGCGCCACAATCATAGCCCTCATGAGCAGGAGTCATCATTGGTTGTTTGGAAGCCAAACTCATGGCCCTTGTGAGTAAGAGCCTCTCTGATCTAAAATGACTGTATTATAAGGATCTTTTAGTTTTAAAAACATGTGCATAATTGGTTCATTAGTTTGAATAAGGATTAAGGAGTTTTTCCATGAATTATAGATTACAATTAGTGAATTAGAATCATAAAATAAGTCTAAATAATGGTGAGAAATAGTGTAAAATATATAAATAAGTCACCACATGAATTTTACACAGAAGACATGATGAAGCAATTCATCCCTCCCGGGCTACATCTACTGGTCCAGCTCCCAATGGCCTGTCCATCTTTCATTATGCTCAAAATTTTGGTATTCCATTTAGTTACAGTGCTCTAATGGTTTTTTTTCTCTGCACCAATAGCTTCAAAATTCTCCAATTAGTCAATAATGACTCTTCATTCCATCAAAATGGTCGAAAATTGAGCCTACTATACTTTTACCGAATACATCCTAGGAAAACTCCTCTAAATGTGGAGAACTGCAGTTAACTTGAGTTAAATTAGGGTTGAGAACCAAATTTGGCATGGCTCTATCCACTTTTCCTATCAATCTATGAATTAAAAGTTATGGTTAGGGTGGTGACCACATGCACAGCCCCAGCTGTTAAGTAGCTTGACCATTAGCGGAACCTCCGCTCAAATCCGCAGTTTACACATAATCACCGTGGACCTGTGGGTTATGGCCCACATAAACCCTTTAATGTACAATGACTATAATAATTATAACCCATGCAATGCCACAATATCGCATATTCAAACATATCACATAATTTATTACTTTGCACATTGCTGAAACCTTTATCGCAAGTCGCAATATTTAACAAACAACTTTAAAGAGTAAACAATTAATCTGCCGATGCGAAGTTGAAATGGAAATCTTGCATCACAACATCATAGATTCTACTTATCACATGCCTCCCATAGGTTTAATTCTACACCACTAAAGAATAAACCATATCGCATGTGAAGTGCGATAGTGCTCGCACCCTCCCTGATACATATCCACTTCGCATCGCAACTTATATTGTTTAGCTTGTGACATCTTAACTTATAAGTACAACAATCACTGGTGTGATGTGATCTAGTTTTTTCATCCCGCACTATTGGCTGGATCATGGCCATCCATTCCACCTACACACAACTTGTTTATCCTCAATAGAATCATGTCTCCATACTCCCATTTCTGCCATATTTGATCTACACAATATCTTCCTCATACGACATCGGTTTTACGAACCATTCATGGTGTCAGAATCATGAAGATTTAAATCCAATATTGTAACTTTGAACTTTGAGAAAAATTTATAAACTCTTGATCATTCCTCCCCATTGGGAAGCTTTTGGACCCCAAAAGACTTGTTTAATTTTTCAGTAGATGAGGGTACAACTCCCTCACCTTTCCAATATCCATCCTTTTTTCCTTTCTTGGTTGAATGCCTTTGAGCCTAACTCAAAGTTAGTCAACACTTTCCCCCTTTGATGCTCTTGTCCTCCTGTGAAGAATTGTATCTTATTTGACCTCATCCAAAAATTCTGGCGAGAAATATTCAATAGAAGGTAGATAAACATCACTCCATTGATCATTGATTTAAGAAGGATCATTCAAGCATAATTTTTCAACATTAACAACTGAATACATTTGCATGTAAGAAGGCAAATCAAGATGGAATGAATTATTACCAAATTTTATTATGATCTTGAAAGGACCATAGTGACCGGGTTTGAGTTTTTTACCTTCCCCTTGCATCCTTTCTTTTCTAACGTGCAATCATACCTCATCTCCCTCTTGAAACTTCTGATCAACACTGTGTTTGTCATTCCTCCCTTTGTATGTTCTTTGACTTTTCTCAAGATTTTCTTGAACTCTTTGATGTATCATATGAATTTTCTCAATGAACTTTCGAGCCTTATCAATATCACTGTGGCCATCAATTGCAACATCCTTGCCAAATATGAAGTCTAATGGCGATTTTGGAAAATACCCAAAGCATGCCTCAAAAGGTGAGGTTTGTGTTGAATATTGGTTTGCTTGGTTGTAAGCGTGGTGAATGTAATGCATTTGTTCATGCCACAACTTAGGATGATTGCAACAATATCCTCTCAATAGATACACAATTTTTTTGTTCACCATTTCGGTTTGTCCATCTGTTTCTGGATGAAAATCAGTACTATTTTTCAATATTTTTTCTATCATTCTCCATATATTTGACCAAAAATTCCCAATGAACCTAGAATCCCTGCCACTAACAATATAAGTGGGCAATCCAAAATGAACCCAAACATTTTGAAAATAAATTTCAGCAGTATGTTCAGTAGTAATGGTCTTCTTACATGGCATAAGTATACACATTTGACTAAATCTATGCACAACTACAAAAAGATAATCATGTTGCTTTATTGATATACGTAGAACTCCAAAAAATTCCATGGAAACGCTCTTCCATGGCCTTGATGGTACTAGTAGTGGTGTTCACAATCGAAGTTTCCTATTACTAGGCTTACTTTTTGCACACATAGAACAACCTCTTATAAAACGTGACACACTATCTATCATGTGAGGCCAATAACAATACCTATGTAGATGCTCCATTGTTTTGCTTACCCCAAAGTGTCCAACAATAAGAGAATAATGAGCTCCTCTCTTGACACTTAGCCTCTTTCCTTGTGGAATACATAGCTTTCCCAAATGAAACAACAAATAGTTATGCATGTGATAATCTCTTTCTTCAACTAGATTCCCTTCACTCAAACTAGCATACACATCTTTGAAATCAACGTCATGAGCATATTGTTCTATGTAACTCTCATGTACAACAAAATCATTTTTGAATAAATTAGAATCACTAACGATTTGTCTCGAAAGCATATGTATAACTTTATTGAATATACCTTTTTTGTACCTTATAACCAAGTGAAATTGTTGAAGAAATCCCATCCACTTGAAATGTCTTTCTTGCTGCAATTTTTTTTTTCGACCGCAAGTACTGTAATGGTTGGTGATCGGTGTGTACAATAGTCTCTTTACACATGAAGTAGTGTTTCCACTTCTTGACACATTGTAACAACACATATATTTCTTTGTCATATGTAGTAAAATTATTCATAGCACCATTAAATTTTTCTGAATGAAAGGCGATAGGCTTACCATGCTGCAAAAGGACTGCGCCCATGGCATATTCACTAGCATCAGTTTGTATCTCGAATGGTTTTCTCAAATTTGGTAGTGCAAGGACTAGAGCTAAACTTATATTGTGTTTTAAAGCTTCAAAAGCTTCCCGTTGTTTTCCTCCCCATTGGAATACTTTCTTAACACTTGTCACTGCATGCATAGGAGTTGCGATGGAAGGAAAGTTAGCAATAAATTTCCTCCAATATTGAGCTGCACCTAAGAAAATTCTTACCTCAGTAACTATTTTGGGTGTGGGCCAATTGACAATGGCCTCCAATTTAGAAGGATCAATCCTCGATTCTCCTCCTTCTACAATATGTCCCAAATAGACCAAATAATTCTTCCCAAACTCTCATTTTGACATCTTAAGAAACAATTTCTCTTTCTTCAAAATATCAAGCACTCTATTTACATGCAAGAAATGATCTTCTCTTGCTTTGCTAAAAACCAAAATGTCATCTAATTACACAATAACAAATTCATCAAGGAATAGTCGCAAAACATTATCCATAACCCGCATAAAATTTATTGGTGCATTACACAAACCAAAAGGCATAACTAGCCACTCAAAGAGTCCTTGTTTGGTTTTGAATGCAGTTTTCCATATATCACTTTCTGCAATTCTTACTTGATGATATCCACTTCGTAAATCTAACTTAGTGAAAAAGATTTCTTCTTTCAGTTGATCAAGCAAATCATTTATTCTTGGGTGCTGGTAAAGCTTTCTTATCGTAATTTTGTTCAAAGTTTGAAAATCTATGCACATGAGCCAAGTCCCATCCTTCTTTGGTGTCAATACTATGGGTGAACCGCATGGCGAGGTTCTTGGCCTTATGATACCTTTATCCAATATCTCTTTAATTTGCCTCTTTATTTTGACATTCTCCATTATCGACATGTGATACATACCGATGTTTAGAGTAGGACAATCCTACTGCAACTCAATCTCATGTTGAATTTCCCTTTTTGGAGGCAATCCTGTTGGCTCCTGAAACATCTCATGATTCCCATTAACCACATCATATAATTATGATTTCAAATTAGGATCACATCCCTCAGAAGATTCTTGATTAATATCAGCTTTTGGCTTAATCATAAGAAGAACACTATTATTACTTGAATTTACCACTCTCTTTACCTGACCAACATTTACCAAAGCAATGTTTGTCTTCTTGCAGGGTGCTCTAATAATGAAATCCTTTCCATATTTGAATAAATGATACCTATTCTCATGGCGATAGAAGATTGGTTTACTATCATACAAGTAAGGAATCCCTAATACAATACCACTTATGTCAAGAGGAACCACATCTAATTCAACTGTGTCAACAAAGCTTCAAGTGATTGCAAACCGCAATATACATTTCCTTGTAACCTATAGATTTGCATCGTTGAAAATCCAACCCAATGGATATGGTTTTCGATGTGGTATGGTCTCCAGGTTAATTTTTTTGACCAAATATTCAGAGATTAAGTTTTCTTGTGACCTACTGTGAAACAGTGTGTCAATATTGGTATGCTTGTATATGACCCTCACATGAAACAATTATATTCGTTCTTCTTTATTTGGAGTTTTTACGTGACAGTTTGATGTATTGGTACCGGGTTTAGTTTTAATTTCTTTTCCCTTCATTTTATTCAATCTAATTGCTGTAATTTTAGTCTCATCACCTGGGTCAGACCCTAAGTCACGTTGAGCTATAGCAACAGTTTTTTGTTTCCCTTTGTTATTGGGTTTCTTTGGCCTCAATTTTGGATGTAATTTCCAACAATGAGTTTCATCATGGCCTTCTTTTGAACAATGTTTATAAGTCACTTTTTCTACCTCTTTCTTAACAAATGAATTATTTTTGTTTTCACCCTTTGCAGTTTTCTCTGTGGCTTTACCCTTAAAAGGTTTCTTCCTACCCTCTTCAGGAATTTTCTTCCCTCTAACTTCTAGATGTGTGGCATGAACACAAACTTCATCTAGACTAGTGAGGTTAAACATGAGAATAGTATTTTCTAGGTAGCTATGTATGCCTCCTATGTACTTTATCAAAGTGTCTTGGCTCTGAAAATACACCCCTAATAAAAGAGCTCTTCTCCTAAATTCCTCGGTGTATTATTGTACATTTTGTCCCTTTAACTACCTAAAGTTCTGCCAGTTCATGATGGATTTTTTCATATGAGCTAATGGATAAAACTGTTGTTTAATAGCAGAAATAAAATATGACCATGATAGAATAATCTTACCATGTTTCTTTATTTCATCCTATATCTTGGCTTCCCACCAAACAAGTGCTGCATCTTCCATTTTCAAAGAAGCTAATTCAATTTTTGTTTCATCATCTTGAAGGTTTTATATTCTTAAATAGACCTCCAATTGTCGAATCCAATTATCTAGCTTGTCTACATTTACTTCACCATTAAATGTTGGCAATTCGAACTTAACATCAAGTTTTAATAAAGGAGATGTACCAGTGCTCTTGGACTTGCGTGGCTAATGTGTTGAAGAAGAGGTAGAAGATGACGATTATGATGATGAGGGTGAAGATGGTGGCTCTCCATTGCCTCCATTTGCTCCATTTCCCTTCTTTTACTTATATTCATCATGTTGACCTCCTGAAGATCATTTTCCTTCATTTTGGAGTTTAGATCCTTCTCCTTCTAGTCTCTCATTCCTTTCCTGATAAAGAATTCTAACCATCTCATTCATGTCAAGAAATGATTTCCTAAAAAGTCTTTCTTCTTCCTTAGGGTAAAATTCTTCACGACTTTCTCATTCCTCATGAGACGTGCTCAATGGAGCTTCTACTTCTTTAGGACGTGGAATACATGGTGGATATTGTGGAAATATTGCTCTCCTTTTCTTTGGCTCCTTTTGAGACCCTCCTACTTCCACCAGTTTTCCTTCTCCGCTTTTGAGCTTGAGCCTTATAAGCATCTAAAACTTGCAAAGAGTTAAACAATTCTTTGCACTAAACAACACCAAAGAAAAAATCTAGCTCTGATACCATTTGATTTGAAATGACTGTATTATTTTTTCCATGTTAAGGGTCTTTCTGTTTTAGAAACATGTGCATAATTGGTTCATTAGTTTGCATAAGGATTAAGGATTTTTTATGTGAATTATAGATGAACTTTAGTGAATTAGAAGCATAAAATAAGTCTAAATGACACTTAAAAATAGTAGGAACATAACAGAATACAGAAATAACCATAAACATAGAAATACAGTGGAAATAAGGCTTCATTTCATTAATATCAAATTTCAGAAATATGCTTACAAACATGATCGAAATAAAATAGCTAGGGTGCTGGTAGCGAATCTCTGAAAAGAGATGTGGCGACTACAGACCTCTGAACTATATTACAATGAGGCTCGAGGGCCTACTTATTATGGAGAAACAATGGAGAACTCTAAACGTCCAAAAACCTAACCCTAGGAGATGAAGCACCAAAACTATGGGCCCCGTTTGGGTAAGTTGGTGTTTCAACTTCCCAGGGATGTAACTTCGGCATAATATCTCCATTTGGGGCTTCAAAACAACTCTGGAAGTTCAGGACTTGAAAAACTTCTAAAAGTAGTAAGTTGTGAAAAAAACTGAAAGAGACAGTGGTGGGGCCCCAAGTAGAATAGGCGGCTGGCCACCAATATCCACCTGGATCATTTCTCCCCCCTTAGGAAGCAATGGTCCTAATTGCGTTGATTTCCTCCATGAGATGAGGAAACTTCTGTTAAACTTGGTCCCTGGTGAACCACTTGCCTTGGTGCAGGAGTTGGCTAGCTTTAACAACTTGATACAGTTGGATCTTCTGTCGGTGAGTGTTCTTGATTTGCATGTCCATGATACAGTTTGTCGTGGCCTGTTCCATGCAGTATGGGTTTAACTCTTTTGGTGTGAGTTCTTATGCAATTTCAAAGGTGTCCAATAGAGGTGGGAAATAGGGATGAATGCGATCTACATTGAAGATTGGGTGAAGACCAAGGAATGGTGGAATACTGAGCTCAAAGGCATTGTTCCCTACAGCCTTGGTGATGGTATATGGCCCATATCAGAGCGGGCGAATCTTGCGATGGGGTCCAGTGATGCGTTCCTTCTGCAAATGTAGCCACACTTTTTCACCCACCTGGAAGTTGTGTGGCACCCGATGTTGATCATGTCGTTTCTTATACTTAGCATTGGCTCTATCCAATGCGCTCGATGAAGTTGTTTGCTTTTTTAGCTTCAGATTAGACATGAGACGAATCAGCTTGAGCGATTGCAAATGGCATGGCTACGTTAATGGGACATAGTGGCTGGAATCCCAAGCCCACCTGAAAGGGGCTGTGGCTAGTTGAGCTATGGAGAGCCCATTTATAACTGTGTTGTACATAGGGAAGGCTCTCATCCCATGTGCATGGATGCTTTTAATTTTACATGCGTAGAATGTGTATAATCATCCTATTGATGACCTCTATCTGGCCATCAGTTTAGGGATGGAAAGCTGTGGACTTGGTGAGCTTGGTGTCCAACATTTACCAGAGGCTGGACCAAAATTTGCTGAGGAACCTACTATCATGATCTGATATGATAGACTGTGGGATCCCAAAGTGCACCCACACTTGTTCAAAGAAGATTTTAGCAATGGCTTCTACTATGATATTCTTCTTGCAGGCTGCCATAATGGCCATCTTTGAGAGTCTGTCGATGACCACGAAAACAGAGTTATTTCCATGCTTAGTAGAAGGAAGGCCTGCCATGTAATTCATGGATATGGATTCCCAAGGTTGATTATGGGTAGGTAGCAGAGTATAGAGCCCTTTCTTCTTGATGGTTGGTTTCGCAATGGTGCAAGTAGTGTAGGATTTGATGTATTTCCCGACATCCTGTTGAAGGTTTGGCCAATAGAAATACTTCTGTAGTACTGTCACGATTTTCTTGACCCAAAAATGTCCAGCGACTCGACTGTAATGTGCTTCCCATATCATCTTGCGATGCTCACTTGAAGGAACACAAAGGTGTCCTAGGTGACATAATAGTGCATCTTGGAGGTGAAAATTTGGAACTTGCATACCCCCTAAGAGTGCCTTTTATGTGTAGCTGAATTCTGGATCGCTCTTGTAGAGAAGTGGCCACTCAGAAGTCTCATGCCCACAAGAGTTGAGAATGGTGGTTATGGCCACAATCGGTGGTCAGTTGAGGAAATCTGCAACATTATTGGTGCTACCCTTCTTGTACTTGATGTTAAAATGAAATTTTTGCAGATATTTGGACTACTTTTGATGGTGATCGTTCTGCAACTTCCCTTGTGTCTGTATGAACTGCAGGGGTCGGTGGTCTGTGTGGATGATTGTCTCCTGCCCCAAAATGTAATCCTTCCATTTTCGACAAGCCTGCACAATGGAATACATTTCTTTGTCATAAGTGGGATACTTTCGAACTGTGTCAGACAATGTCTCACTGTGATATGCCACTGGATGCCCCTGTTGAGTAGTAACTTCCCCAATATCATAGTCAGAGGCATCCGTCTCAATCTCAAATGGTTATTTCAAGTCTGGTAATGTGAGCACTAGGGCAAAACAGAGGCGATGTTTTAGTTCTATGAATGCCTTTTGTTGAGATTCCGACCAACAAAATTTTTCTTTCACTCCTCCCTTGGTGACTTGACTCAAGGGCCAAGTGATATGAGATAATCCCAACACAAACCTACGGTAGAAATTAGCAAGACCCAGAAAGCTGCAAAGCTCTGTTAGGGTGGTTGGGGCTGGCGAATCCCAAATGACTTGGATCTTGGCTGGATCCACATGCACCCCCCTTTCATCAATAATGTATCCCAGATATTGAACCTAGGTCCTGCCAAAAGTGCACTTCTCCAAATTGGCACACAATTTGTGTTGCTGCAGTGTTTGGAGGACTTCTTGGATGTGGTGGAGGTGCTCTTCCCAAGTCTGGCTAAAGATAAGAATGTCATCCAAGTATACCACTACAAATGAGTTGGTGAATGGACACAAGATATCGTCCATCAACCTCATGAAGGTTGCGGGAGCATTTGTCAATCTGAAAGGCATAACGATCCATTCAAAAAGGCCTTCCTTGGCTTTGAAGTTAGTCTTCAACACATTAGAGGGTTCGATTGGTACCTGGTGATACCCAGACATCAAGTCCATCTTGCTGAAATATTTTTCCCCTTTGAGTTGGTCCAGAAGGTCATCAATCCATGGGATCGGGTACCTATTCCGGACAGTAATCTTGTTCAATGCACAGGGGTGTCACTCAATTAACCTATGGCATAGCACGTGCGTTCGTGGCATACTAAGAAATACCCTTAATTTGACTACATATTGGAAAACACCTCTAAAAATCACTTTATTTAACCCCCTACCAATACTAACCCATTGCATTTTCCCAATTTAAAAAACCCCTGCTTTCACTATATATTGTAGGTATCTATTTTTTCATTAACATTTTTTACACCCCTTTATATTTATATCCTTAACATAATGACATGATGCCTCTCTTATGACCCCACATGAATTCTACAATTCACATTTCTTCTTGTGATATACATAAGAGATGCATATTAGTATTCCCACAATGTGATTACTCAATCCACACTCAAGCACATCTTACTATGATTTGTGGCATTTAATGGTCTAAGGCATACAAAGATCAACCATTTTTTAGGAAGATTGATTATGTGCATGTGTATAAAATAACATATAAATTGATCTATATGATGATGAAAAATAAATTGATCAATATTTATGAATATGTTTGCACCAAATAAGGTGTTCAATCACAAGTCTAGACCCTCTTCCCTTTGAAAGCTTCTTGTTCAAAAATCCAACTACAACCTCATGTACTCAAACTAGTGTCTTATTAAGGTGGAACAACAAAAGTTACAATTTCGAAGAGTTATATAGAGAAGAAAAGGCAAGGTGAGGATGAGTTATGAGACCCTCCCTTTTCTTTAATGAAAAAAACACATTGTTCTCTGTTGTTTTTAATTTAAGTGTTTTAATGAGAACCCCATGGTATATTTTATTAAGACAAGAATACTTTGTACCTAGTAGTACAAGAATACTACAAGTACATGAATACAACACCACATATTGGTGTGTATTGTGACCATCCGAGTATGATAAGGCCCTCCTTAAAAGGCAATTTAGTGTGGATTTCCCATAAAAAGTGTTTTTTTCTTTTAGAAAGAATGCATAAAAATAAAAGGAGAAGGTGGGTTGAAGATCTAAAACTCTAGCCTATCATTTTCTAGGTGCAAGGAAAAAGTGTATAAATCATGGTGGGGGCTCTTCATCTGATGTGGGGTGTATGATATGTTAATAACCCTTGGTTGTGCCATGATGGGTATTCACACTCAAGATAGCTTTCTTATGGGAATTTCTAGAGCTTTTTTTGATGCTTATGTGGTACACTTTCTTACATCATTGGAGATGTTGACTGCACAAATATTTTCATGGAATGTTTTGACACCTAAAATGAGCCTTGGGTGCATGTTTCATAGAAAAATAACTATCACCTCTTGAAATCCTCTCACTTTTTGTTTTTTGTTCCCAAGAAAAAAGGGGTATCTATATCACCTGCCTGTGATCTACAAATAAATCACTGAGAATTAACTATGCCAACAAGTAAAATAAACAAAGAAAAAAGTAATAATATTTGGGAAGGATCCAATAATAGGTGTTTTCCATTGGGTCTTGAAGTCAAATAAGAGATAGATAATTCCAGTGAGGCATATATGTTAGATGAATCTCACTATCTAACACTATTTTGAACCCTACAACATATGCCTTGACACAACCCTACTCTTATTATTTAAACATAGTCAGAGGAAAGTTCTTACCTTACCAATATTTGTGGTCAAGGACCACTAGGAAAATTCATAATAATCTTAGTGGAACCAGGGGAAAAAAGCCCACACCATGTCACAAAATTAACATGACTAGGCCGAAAAATAGAGATGTAAGCATTCACTAACAATGGAAAATACATGAGGAAGACGACCAACTGCCCAAGATTTACTCATTCCAAATTTTTAGGCATTTACAAGTCTTTTAGATTCTGAATCTGCAATGGCAAAGATCAAAACTCCTATAATTAATCCTCGTTGCAATGTTTTTTTCTTATTTTAAAAAGTTATTCCTCCTTGAAACCTGCACATTAAGTCCCAAAATTCCTATGCATGCTGCCAAGAATAGAATTAGGGAGGTGTACCCTTCAGTTCAGTATGCATGCATCTGAGAATGCATACCATCCATGTTAGTGATATTCCTCTCTCCTTGTGTGCACCAATATGTTAATCCATCAAATTTAAATATGTACCTTGTTGCAACAGTCCAAAACTATCCATTGAAATGAATATCACAGGTGAAAAATCATGCCAAATGACATGTATCAAGCATATTTTAGAGTTTTTCAGTAGATATTTTGACTCTATTAGTGACCCTAACTCTATTAGAGACCCTACAACTCAATTTTTGGCCTAGATAACAAAAGTTAAGGGAGAGGTAGTTTTATGTTGGTTGTGCATGCACTTGGAACCACACTTAGAGCACATGAATTCTCTATGAGCACATGACTTCTCTATGAAAAGGTTATTTAATTATACTCAAGTCAAGCAAAAATCAGTTGAATTCAAATTGGCTTTCTAGTCACTTAGTATTTTTTAATGTTACTTTATTCTATTGTCTCCCTTTCTACTTGCAGTAATTAGTGTAGTGTTTTATCATAACTAGATCCTATACTTGTGCTTAAAATCTAACACCCGCCAATGTCATTTTATTGGGGCAACATGTTATTTCTAATAACCCTTGGAAGAGAAATAATATGAAAAAACTTAAACAATAAAATATAGAGAATCATTTTCATGTAACAAGTTGCAAAGGGGGCTACAACTTATTTGTTTCCTCGATCAATGATACATTGTCATTCTTTTTGAGCTCTTCATGGTAATGTGAACAAAGTCTTTGACACACTTCTACTATTTAAAATGTATAGATGGAAAAAAAGAGAACCATATTGACGATGTTGGACGGTGTATAATGACTTTAATATGGAGTTGTTGTTACAATAACCCATTGCTACAAACAAAAAAATGCTCATGACAAGAGATCAAATGCTAATTCACATAAGTAGTTTGGATGTGACAACACCCGACAGATTCCATCATTATAATACCTACAGCTTGTTTGAAATTTCATATGATGCTCTTCAAAAGAATTTTCTTTCTTATAACAGTAGAAAGGAAAACTATTGTTTGGACGTGTCCTAATTTCAACAAATCTTTGACCTGATTGAGGAGCTATAGAGAATTTTGTACTTGTGAAAGTTTTGAAGCTACAGCAAGGCCACTCAATATGGCACCTTCAACATCTGGAGCAACACAAAAATCACCACAAACAACAAATTGCTTGTTATCTAACCACAGACATTTGTCATCTTTTGCACTGATTTTTGTTGGTAATGCACTACCCTTGCAATCAAAATATGAAATCAGAAAAGCCAGATTAATTTATTTGAAGTCGATAAGCTTATGGCTAAAATATTGAGTCAAATATCTCCTTATTATCCTATATCTATGAAGCATGCTTAAATGTCTGTTCACGATGACTAGGATAGACAAAAATTTATAGGTTGACATTTAAACCAGTTATCAAATAGACGAGGATGGAGGTTGCAATCATGTAACCCAAAGTCTCACCATTTATGAGATTTCATAAAAAATGGACAAGGCATATGTGGAACTGTTTTATGGAATTCACTGAATAAGTCTCTTCTCACCAAATTCAATACATCATCTGAAGGCTTCTTTAAGCCTGTTTGACTTATGATATAGTTGGCATATTCAGCTGTAGAATGCAGAACCCAGCACTCGCTATAGAAAGCAACTTAAATTGTGTGCCAGCCAATCATAAGCACACAATGTTGGAAAATACGGAGAGCTCACAAAGTTTTAAGGAGCATATTCCACAGGACAATGTATGTAGTTAAACAGGAAGTAACACCTAAATATTATTTGATAATAAGATCCATGGTACTGAACGCATATATTTCACTACCACATATGGATTTCATGTATTTCAACATTAAAGGTCTCCAAGTGCAAACTGCCATACATGTCATCATTAGCCCATTTATTATAGCCACAATAGCCAACAACGACCCTCCAAGCCAAGAATGTGAAGAATTAGTAACTTCACGAAAAAATTCACTCAGCCTACACCTAAATTCCTACATTTCATAGTAAGGATTGATCAAGTTATAATCTCCTTGTTGAGAGACACTGTTGCAATATTGTGTTTTGATGTTTTTTCTTCAAATTCACATATCAGCAAAAAAACTTGAGAGATACTTCAAATCTCAGCTCCATCACCACTCAATTATTTATCTCTTACATCGATGATTTCATGTTATGATGTTTCACCAGTCTCTGGCTGAGGTCTTGGTCACACTACAAAAAAAGAATCGGTATTGTGAGTTCTATGAACATACTACATTGTAAAAAATTACCAATGAATTAACTTTCTTAAGCTGTAAATAATACATGTTGCATACCTGAGACCAATAACATATCAAGACACTCCTAATTTCAGTAGTTACCTTCACATCACATATCACATCAACAAAGCGCCTGATGAGTCTGTGTTGTCCGCTCCACAACAGAGAAATCATTATAATCAGCTGGATGAATTTCAATTTCGATATTGAAAAAATTCCATAAAGAGAAGGATCTTTTGTCTACTCCAAAATAGAAAAGAGCATTAGATTTAGCTAGATGGATAAGAACATTATATTCAGCTGGATGAATTTCAATTTTGATATTGAAAAAATTCCATACATAGAAGTCCTTCTGAAAAGTATTAGAAAATAGGCTAAGAATGGTTATCGCTACCCGTCAGGAGGCCATGAATGGAAGCGTTCACCAGGCTAATTAAATTTATTTTCCTTCGTAATAAGTCTCTGCAACATTAAAGAAAAATGTTGGGTGATTTCAAAACAATGCTCGCAAGGATTGAGAATCATAGCAAAAACATTCCTCTATTTTATACAGAAAATTTATGTATGGAGTGTGTACTTTTTTGCGATTAGAAGACCTTATTGTAGCTTTTGCTAAACACTAGCACCAATGCTGACAAGGCCTAAAAAATTAGCAAATACATTACTGTATGTTAAAGTAGCAATTGATAAAACCCTGATGAATGTAGCAGCCGAAGGACCCGAAGGTTATTAAAGTCCTCCGGGAAACCAATCCCAATAGAGCAATGAAGTCAAGGATTGATTACCTAATGGGGAGTTGTGTGTCTCAAGCATATTAATACTGCTTGATGCTACAATCATCAGGGTTTTGAGTTTGATCAAGTGCTAGTAACATCGAAGTCTAATAACAAGGGTGCAAGTTTCAAAACATGGAAAAACAAATTGGGAAATTAGCTTGTACCCCAATATTTCCAAGCTAGAGATAAAGGCAGTTGTCAAGGTCAGGTATAAAGTCCTAGCTAGTTCATGTAAAGACTGAGAGTTCATCAGGGCTACATTGTACATCTCAACTTAGAGCTAAAGGCGATTGTGAAGGTCAAGTGTAACTTCCTAGCTAGCTCATGTAAGAGCAAGAAAGTATATGGGCTACACTGTACATGAGTATGTACAAAAAATAAGGTATAACTTCCTACCTATCTCAGCGATATTGTACAAGAGTGTGTATAAAAAATTAAGATGTAACTTTCTACCTAGCTCTGATAAGACCAGAGCCTTGGCCCTTACTAACTTTCTACCTAGATCAAATAAGACCATAGCCTAACTAAGGAAGGCATGACCTTATATTTTAGAGATTACTTGATTGAGTCGAGAATTTTAGAATGGGGCATTGTTGCTGAGTTAGTTGACATACCTTTGACCTGGTACCACTGACAATATTTCTCGGAATAGAGAGCGTCTCTAAATGTCGAACTGAGTCAAAACGTGAAGGAAAATAATTCACCTACATCCAGTGGTATGATCATAAAATGGAACTCATTAGACAAATGCAATCTCTCAACAACCATTATGTATAAAACCATGCTGAGTTGCCCATTTGAAAAGGAAAAAAAAGAAAAGCAATAGAGAAAATAAGATTTCCATTGAATCTTAGCACTCCAAAAAATGTGTACTAGTAGCTGCTTATATAAGGATTTAGTACTAGTAGTTGCCCTAAATCATCCTCTATATGGGGGATTTTAGAATCTAGATGGAAAATTTTATCTTTAGATTAGGGTACAAAAATTTAATCGATATTTAAGTTGCACTAAGGTGTTATGCCAAACCAAACCACATGTGAGAAATACAAAAGAGAGAAGATCGGTGATACTAGCAGGGATGTAATGGCATGTAACATACCTCCTCATCTCTGTGCATGAAATTCATAAAACCATCATGATGATTGTTATGATGGGAACACTTCAGTGCGTTCATAGGAAGCAGCAAGTAATTCGGCCCAAGCCTATGCCTCTACATGTCAGAGTATGTGAAAACTCGAGTCTAGAACATTTTATCATTGGTGAAGTAGATACTGGGAACAATAACTCCAGGGAAAAATGCCAATTGTTCATTCTCATTGAAAAATTTATCAATGTTTCTATTCAAAACCATCCTCTCAATAGGCGGCACAAGAAAAGGATCCAATTTTCAACCATGGTTCGATGCAAAAAGCTTGAAACTGAAGAGAATATAAAGTTGAATTACTACCAACACTTGAAAATTGTGAAGCAAGAAGAATTTATATTACAGATTATATGACTGATAGTTTCAGTCTTAAGTATTTTATATGTACTTTATCAGCAAAGGAAATAGATTATTTGGCCATATTTTAGTATCGTCAAGAGGATCAAAGTCGAACCTTTTTTCATCTGCAGGATCCATATTTTGAATGCATAGCTTCTATTCAGGATAGTTATGAGAAGCTATGTCATCATATAAATCTTTGGTAGCATGACTGTGATTGGTACCTCCAACAATTACAACCTCCTCATCAAGCAAAAACTTGAGTCCACAAGTAGGCTTCCAATGAAACTTGTAGTAGGTTTCTTTACCTTCTCTGTTAATAAACTGCAAAAAAGATAAAAAAAATCAGGTCATCTAAACAGTAATGACAAATTTTCAAGCATGTTTCATTTGAAAACAAATAAGGATACTTGAAGTACCCAAATCCAGGGGTTTAAAAGAAATATTCAAAGGGTGGGTATGAAATGAAACCAGAGGGAAATTTTATGAAATTTTCAGAGATGGGTTCAAAACCTAGGTAAATCCCCATTGCATCCAATCTGACCATCTCCTGAGCATATCACTAGTCCATTTTCATATACGATAAATATGTACTAGGATTACTATCGTATTTTAAACATATAAATAATAAATCAAACTATCCTATGGCACAAAACCTGAAACACGTAATTGAAAATAATGTGCTATGCTAGCATCTTTTGAATGTGACCTTGGGATTGGTTGATTACCATTTTATGCAGCAGGCAAGCTTAGTGTGTTGAGAAATGAAAAAAAATATTAGTAGGACGTTGTTTAACTTATGAAATTGATTTGAGATCGTGCAAATTAGAGCTCAAAGGTTGCCTGATTACCATTTTATGCAGCAGGCAAGCTCAGTGTGTTCAGAAATGAAAAAAAAACAAGAAGTATTAGGACTCTTTTTAACTTATGAAATTGATTTGAGCTCGTGCAGCTTAGAGCTCAAATACTGGTTGATTACCATTTTATGCAGAAGGCAAGCTCAGTGTGTTGAGAAATGAAAAAAAAATAGTAGTAGGACACTATTTAACTTATGATATTGATTTGATCTCGTGCAGCTTAGAGCTTAAAGAAAGTTCAGTGTTGAATGCTACTTAATAGGTGTGGCTTGCAATGCCAACATTGATCCAAAATGCCTATCTGCTTACAAGTTTTCTTTTAGTAATCTGGCTTCATGAGTATCATGAATTTCAATGATAGAAAGGATTCTAAAGTGAAACTAGGAGGCTTGCACTAGAACAAATAATAACAAATATTTAACACACTAACATATTTACCACAGACTTAATAAATCCATGTATCCCATTCATGAGAGAATTTCTTGCATTACAACTAAATATTAGTGCAGATGCATCTAAAACTGTATAGAGAACATATTGAGAGATTGTGCCTGACCTTGAAAGTGTGAACTCCAAAACCTTCAATATGTCTAAAGTCATATGGGATTCCCCAGTCATCAAACAGAAATGTGAACATATGACAACTCTCTGGTACATGGGAAAATAAATCCATGATATGCCATGCCTCCTTAATATGGTTTTTAGATTGGGCTTCAAAGCATGAATGACATCTGGGAACTGCATAGCCAGAAACACAAGTTTAAAAAATTAAGAGTCAATAAGTTTTGAAAAGCATATGTTTCAGTTTTACATATACTTCAAAATGAGAGGAATGGATTTCAGTGTATGGTCCCAATAAACAAACCTTTATACCATCACGAAAAAAAAAACACTGGGATGTTGTTGCCAAAAAGGTCAAAGTTCCCTTCTCTCATGTAAAACTTCACTGCAAAGCCTCTAGGATCCCTTAAAGTCTCTGAGCTCCCGCGTTCATGTATAACAGTAGAGAAGCAGACTATCACAGGAGTCTGAACTCCAGGTGCCCTCAAAAAATCAGCACATGTGAGGTGTGAAATAGCATGTGTGACTTCAAAAAAGCCCTTGGCTACTACTCCTCTAGCATGGAAAACCCGCTCAGGGATTCTTTCTCTGTCAAACTGGGCAAGATTTTCTACCAGTGATAATCCTCCAACAAAACATGACCTATAGCATAGAAGTAAGCCCTGTTATGAGAATCAGACCCAGTGTAACATTTGAAGCTCAAATTTTGAAATGCAATTATTCACTTAAACTATCAATGTTACAGTCATGTAATTTACTCATGATACCATAAAAAAAATGTTCTAATAAATAAAACAATCACCTCTTTCACCAATTGTAAGAGAGGAGTTATTATTCCAAACAGGGGCACCCTGGTTGCTAGTCAAAAAAGGAGCATTGTGGGCAGTAGAAGGTCGGTGTCTATATGGATCCATTCCACCTAAAGTACCCAATGGTTAAATATATGCTCTGCTAAATCCTGCCTACAATGACAATTCAAAGTAATCATTAAAGTTCAGTTCTATAAAATAGTGAAGGAGCCATAGATGGGCACCTCAAAGAAGTGGGTCTTACATTTCACCTTCTCAAGTAAGGCACTGATTTAACATTAGAAACACTTAAAAACCCAGGAAGTAAATAGTATTTTACATCCATCCATTCTTAAACTATCTTTAGGGTTAAGTGATTTAACCCAAATTTGACACTTAGAATGCAGATAATTGCGAAGAATATTGAGAAGATCCTCAAAGAAGCTTTTGATCAATTCGGCGTCTCAGATTGGGATGACTTGTTCTGGATTGCGCATCCAAGGGGACCTGCAGTTTTGGATCAAATCGAGGCCAAACTCCAGTTGGGTCTGAGAAAATTAGAGTGCACTCGCAGTGTTTTGGATGAGTATGGCAACATGTCCAGCACTTGCATGCTTTTCATTATGGATAACATGCGCCGGAAGTCTGAGGAGAGGGAGAGAAGTAGCACGGGAGAGGGTGGGATTTCCCCTCGTCAATGTGTGTAGGTGAGCCTGTCATCGATGAATGGAAAATCCATCCAGATCTCCATCGATCTCCACCTCCATCGATCTGGTAGGTTTTCACATAAATTCCAAGCCCCTTCCATTGTCCAAGCCCCAACCACCTCTTCGACCCAGTAAATCTGGTGAAATTTTTGTTACTCCTCCAACTTCCAAGCCCAAACCAGTGAAAAAATGTGGCAAATCACTCCAACACCTCCCTCCGACCCAGTAAATCCAGGAAAATTCCATTGAAATCTGCTCCAAACAAAGAAAATTGAGAGCGATTTCCATTGAAATCTGCTCCAAGCAAAGAAAATCGGGAGCAAATTCCATTTTTTCAATTTTATGGGAATTTATTTTGGTGGGCTAATATTTAATAATTAATTATTTTAAAATTAATTATAGGGCTAACTTAATAAACTATATAAAATGGGTTTTATATAAAAAATTCTCCCTATCAAAATTTAAAACCCCTTAAAATTCGCCTTTGGGCTAAAATTCGACCCTAAAATTTTCCCTGCAAGTCTACTTGTCCCTTTTTTAAAGTGTGATCTGACTTGGACAGAGAGAGCTCAGATACCATGTCATGACATAGGACAAAAGAACCTAGATATTCCAAACTCTGTATCATACTACAAACTCTGTATCTTTAACGTTTAAGTCCATTTGTGGTTTTCAAATTCAATGTTACTTGCCTGAATTCATGTCAAAACACAAATTACAACTACATACATTCTGTAGTGATTAATGGAAAGAATTTCATACCATACCTGTGAAACTGAAGTATTCATGACTGCAAATTGAAGCCACAGAGTAATTCTCTTTTATTTTTTATAACACACAAAGAGAAAGACCTTAAGCCTTTGTGGAAACTGCATGCCACCTCTCAGATTGGTTATTTGAAGTGCTCCTGATTTTGATTTTGGGCCGGTAATGCTTAGTCCTTAAACGTAACTTTATGCTTGTTAGCATGCCATTTCTCACTGTTTAAAGGACTTTTGTTCATCGTTTGGAATTGGAAATAAAACTATGTTTTTCATAGCAAAATACTATTAAAATTTAAAATATGCCAAACAACCTACAAATGAAAAGGCACAGAGGTGTTTCCCTTATTTATGTTTTTGGTGCAACAATAATAAGTCATATTGTTGCATTATAAAAATCACCATATTTCCATGACAATAAAATGACCTGCTAAGGTCATTCAATTCTATCCTACCTATCATTTCTATAGAGCCCTTCTTCGAATCTCTTTCCAGATTTTCTTGAAATTGACCTATATCTCTGTCTCTTGTTCTGGGAGAATAAATTCTCAATTACAAAAGACAAAATCCATCCTTATATGGAGAACTCACCATGGTAAATAGGTACTAGTGCATTTTTTCAATTTTTAATCGATTTACTAGTAGAAATGTCTATTTTAATTCCTTATCAATAATATTCTTTCCAGAAACGGGTAATTTCGACATTTTAGCTATACATCTTCAAATATCTCTAAGAAAAATTTCCCATTTGTAAGATAGATAATATTTCTAGTAGATTGGTTGAAATTTTTAGCCAAAACCTGGAATGTATTTGGGTCAAATTATACATTACATCCACTTCTACCACTCCTGCCACTATTTCTCATCGATGCCCATTGTTGTTCACTCTCATTACCACCTATCCCACTAAATTTTTCCACTCTAGCTGAAACTTCTACTACTACTGTTCCCATTGTTTATAGCTACCACTGCTACTAAAATCAATGTCTAGAACCACTTCTTTTGTTACTACCACTATCACATCCGATCCAACCTGCCTACTATAGTGAAATATCATTGTTTAAACATAAGAGACACTATCATATATAATTAAGATCTATGTATTCGTCATTCACTGTCAATCATATGATATCAAGAAAATCTTCTAAGACCCTCACACTTCTTTTCTTGACTGAAAATGTATATCTGAGATGTGTTGTTCCATTCTATCATAGAGGAGGTTGAAGTCCTCTAATATATAGCCTTCTCTGGCACTATAAATGCCTCTCTAGGCCGACATGATCTTAAGCTGACCAACCTGATCTTGGAGACAATCTAGACCATTCTAAATAAGATTTCATATTCCTACTCGTCTAGAGGAAAGTTCAAGGGATAAGAGTCTGTGAACCAATTTGACAAGCAGATCCAAACTATGAACCAACAAATTGAGCCAGCAAGCACAGGTGCTGCTAATCATTATGCTGTTTGTTAGTTTTTCATGCATTTCAAAACTATTAGAATATATGGGGCCATTGCTGGAATTGAAGAAGAAATTAGCAGATGTAGAAGCCAAGTGTGTTCTCCTTTGGAATTTGACTCTGAATCTGCATAAATGTGACGAGTCCATTTACCAATTACCCATCCTTCATATGAGGTCCAAGGTAAGTTGGAGCATGAAAACATATAACAATCTGGGATTTAATTTATCAACAATGCATCTAAACCATCATCCCTTTGATCAGCCGAGTTGTACCTTAGCTGAGACCATGATTTTAGTTTATATGGCAACACTACAGAAGAACTTATTCCACCTTCAGAGGATCATGTCTAATCCAGTTGACCATTCAACCATAACAAGCAACATGGAGAGGTATAAATTTGGCACTAATTTATAATAAAGAACTAATATCCATTATCACACATTGACAACCTATTAACTCAAATTTAGGGAGAAAAATATTTCAGTAAGATCAAACTCAAGTCTAGTTATTCTCAAATCTGTATCAAGACAAAGGTTATGTGGAAGACATCCTTCAAGATGTGACAAGGACTGCTTGCATGACCACTGATGCCATTCAATGTTACCAATGGCCTCACAACATTCATGGGATGATGAAAAAAGTGCTACAACCACATCTTGACTCAACTCTGTGCTACAACCAGAAAAAATATTCCAGGTTAAAACCTCGGTGAGTGTAGATTCCGTGTAATCTAAAACCCGGGTTATGAATTTCCTTCTAGTCATCAAGTGTACGTATCAACAATTATATCAATATGGTGGTCCCTCTTATACATCTTAATCGTAGAATTGTCCTTCTTGACCTCATTATCCTCAGGCTCTAACTACTCAATCTGTTGTGAGTGGTGACTCTATTTGCTTGTGGCAATCTGATTTTGGTATACTCGGTTGTGACAGTGATGGAGTTCGTTTATTTGTACAAAAATTGGTTTCTGGCATCCATATATTGGATATGACTAAAATATCAACCAACTTCCCTCATTGGAAGAGAATATGCCACAGAATTTACATTTAATACATTAACAATTTGACTTCTGATGAAAATGTTATACACCAGCAATGCAAGCATCCTTAACCAGCGATCTTTTCCATTCATGGGATCACATTTCTTATGGAAATGTTAAACACCAACAATGAAAACATCATTAACCATCCATCTTTCCCATTCAAAGGATCACATTTCTTATGAAATATATGCGTAATGTCACATATATATCATATTTCTTACGAACTATATGCATAATGTCATTGCAACTTGATTTTAACTTGAGATATTTAACCTTGCAGATTTTATGGTTAGAGAATGATGTTCTCCATTTGCTACAGAATGAGTTAAAATTATAGATAGGACGACTTGAAAGGAAACTAGAATTAAAGCAATTTCATGCCATGTGGTGAGTTAACGTGCACAACACATCATTAATCACTATACATGGGAGCACTCTATTGAACACGAAACCTATATACTTTGTCAACTGCCATATATTGAACTTTTCTTCACTAGTATATATATATATATATATATATATATATATATATATATATATATATATATATAGAAAAGAAGATTCAATAGTCGTGCAAATGAAATTAACAAGAATAGATCAAGAGAAATTAACAAAATGCTAGGAACAGAGGTGCATCAGATACAACAATCGTTTTTTAACCAATTTTGGTACTCATAGAACCTTAATGCACATTACTAAAACACATATAATAGCTACTAAATGCATGGTGGGAAAACCAACTTAAGTAACAGAACACATAGCAACATGCTGTTCTAACAATGCATTCTGCCCAGTAAAGAATCAAAGGCTCCACATGTTACATCATACCCTGTGTTGGAATGAAGAATTACACATGATACCTCGCCCCAGCATGAATAATTAATGATGGCACATTTTGTAACAATATACTATTCTCAGTGTTACATCATTCCCTATTTTGGAATGGAGAATTACACATGACACCTTGCCCCAACATGAATAATTAAAGATAGCACATTTTGTAACAGTATACTATGCTCAGTTTTACAATCACATATAACATCATGCGCAACCAGTTAAATAAATATGTCTTGTCAATGGTTGAAATAAACTATCACACTTGATATCATGCCCCATCATGAATACATAATGACAACAGATTGAGTTTACATACCGTTAGTTTGTAGCAAAACTTCATGATGAAATAACACATAGCAATTAACCAATAATATTATGGTGGGACAACACATATTTGAATGGCAATATGTTATGAAAATGCAATTTGAGGCTACACAAATTGCATAGTCTTTAGTTTCTCTTGATGTCTATGTAAGACAATCAAGTATAGCTACAACCATTAATTTGGTATGGTCTTCTCTATTCTTTTGTATACATGTGCATGAGAAAACTAACCACTGCAATGTCCTTAAAAAGGCATACGTCGATAGAACAAAGTAATGGAGCAAACTATCAGTTGCACCGTCCTTAAAGAGGGCATAGCATAATTTCTAGGGACATCGATAGCATAATATCTAGGGACAACGGTAGTAATACTAGAACTTATACAAGGAAACACTAGTCATCCATGTATCGATGTTACCAAACAACAGTCCCCAGTAAATCTCCGCAGTTTTGCAAACATAGAAACTACTCTAAGTAGAATAACAATGCTGGGCATAAGGTCAGTTCTGGGTAAAATGACAAGTGCAAAAAAATCAGTTCCATCTAAGATGTCAATTCTAACATAAATGCAGAGAGCAAGAAAATATCACAGACGAGAAGAATTAATGACCAAAAAAGATTAAAGCCCCAAAGCATCCAAGGTTACCTAAATTAGAAAATTGCAATGCTTTCACCCTTCCAAAGATTGCTTTGACTGCCAATATGTTCAATTTTCACAGATAAATCAGTTTCAACTTTTAAAATTTAAATTCTTCCTTTTAGAGAGGAATCTTGAAGTGATTTAAGAAGTTTATTTGAGGTAGGCCTGCCTTGCCCATCTATAGATTGATCGACTCAAACAAAGTCTTTATCTCTCCAAATGTAAAATATGATACCTCAAATACCTCAAGGTGAAGAAGAGAACGAAGAATTAAGGTCCCCCAATTATACTCATTATGCCTAGGATTGAAGGGAACTAAGATTCATCGGCACTATAACAAATATTTAAGGAATCTATAAAAATGGATGGATGCCCCAAAGGCTATACTGCAATGTTCAAAGAATGAAGGCTTGCTACACGCACAATGGTTAATGAATAAACTTAGAAAGATTGCTCTGAAAATACAATTGCATATATTTTCCTGTTTTGTTATAGCCATTGTAATTGAACTTTATACGACATATAGGTAAACCAGAAATGCTATAAGGATGTTGTAGACAAAAAATCCAGCAATGTATATAAAATGATTTACCTAGTGAGAAGCAATAACTCTTCAAAGATTTAACCAACATTCTCACAGGAGCACTAAATATAATTGAAGGTGAAAGTTCTAATTGAATGTAATTTTTGAGATAGCACGAAAATGAAAAAAGGAGATAAACATTTCTCAAACAAATATTGCACAACCATTTCTCTCCAAAATAACTGTTGCATTTATCCTTCAATAATACTCATATTTACGAAAAATGATTGAGCAAGAACTTTAAAAAAAAAACAAGAAGAATCATGCCCGTAGCAACAGTTACTACACCTTACAAGGTACGGTCATGGATGAAATAGATAAGATGAAATAAGATAATTGTATTCATGCGAAAAGATTAAGATAATTTTATCTTGACAGTTCCATAGTGCAATAAAAAATTTGAATGCTAAACATTGGCATAATTGATAGAGAGGATATTCAAGTAACCTTTATTTAAGTGAATATAGTTGACAAATAGATTTTAGTTATTTCCAAAGTGGCTAATTTTGAGCGTTCAACAAGGAAACTAGCCCAAGGCAGCCAGAGGACTCCGCCCTTTAACTATGAGGGACTCCAGAGATGGAGATCTCCTTCCTTAGTCAATTCAAGTACCCTAGATAACTTAAACAATAATTCCACCAACTGAAATAAGGTAAAATGGACATCCAAATTATTTGACTCACCTTACAAGGTAAGGTCATGGATGAAATAGATAAGATGAAATAAGATAACTGTATTCATGTGAAAATATTAAGATAATTTTATCTTGATAGTGCCATAGTGCAATAAAGAATTTGAATGCAAAACATTAGAATAATTGACAAAGAGGATATTCAAGTAACCTTTATTTAAGTGGATATTTGTTGACAAATGGATTTTCCTCATGGTCATTTCCAACGTGGCTAATTTTGAGTGTTAAAAAAGGAAGCTATCCTAAGGCAGCAAGAGGACTCTACCCTTTAACTATGAGGGACTCCAGAGATGGAGATCTCCTCCCTTAATCAATTCAAGTACCCTAGAGAACTTAAACAATAATTCCACAAAACAGCAGTCCCCAATAAATATTTTCAGTTTCGCAAACATAGAAACAACTCTAAGTAGAATAACAATGTTGGGACATAAGGTTAGTTCTAGGTAAAATGACAAGCACAAAAAAATCAGTTCCAAGTAAAATGGCAATTCTAACATAAATGCAGAGAGCAAGTAATATATCACAGATGAGAAGAATTAATGACAAAAAAATATTAAAGCCCCAAAGCATCCAAGGTTAATCTCATATAACCTAAATTAGAAAATTGAAATGCTTTCATCGTTCCAAATATTTCTTTGACTGCCAATATGTTCAATATTCACAGATAAATCAGTTAAATTAGTTTCAAACACAAATATTTTTGTTAAAATAAACCCTAGCATCGAGGCACAAAAATAGTAAGAATCTATCACATTATTCTCTGTAGGTTCATCATGACTAACCTCCAGTGTTGTAGGTTCATTATCACTAACCTCCAATGGTGTTGGCCGCTCAGTATCGGGCAGGCTCACATGCTCAGATCTGCGCACAAGTCGACCAAAATAAGAGAAATTGAGACAGATCATTCATGACTTGGGACAAGAGAAATTAGAAATGGTAAATACCTTAGATGACTTGAGATCCCAGCTGCAAAGAAAAACCCTGGAAACTACACAACATAATTTTCATGAATCCGTTGGACAGAAATAAACATTTGCAGTTGCCACTGATACTGAGACAAAAGCGACTTACATGGAAGCCTTGGAAAAATCCATTGGTTTGTTTGAAGAGGCACTTGATTTTTAAGACTCCAATGGTGCTTCCCATTGTGTGGCTGATTTGTACCAAGCAAGTTCAAGGCACGTTTAAGCACACAAGAACCCCCTGCTGCGTTCAAGCACACAAGAACCCCTTGCAACCCCCTACCGCGTTCAAGCGCACAAGAACCCCCTATCGTAAAGTCCTAACTGTGCTGATGAGCTTGCTATAGAACCAGTAGTTCTGGGCTTTTGAAATGAAGTGATAACCTATTCCTCTCCTAAAGTGATAAATCCATTGAGGTTACAGGAAAATAGTATTGAACCATCCGTTTATCATGTATATTGGATGGCCAACCCTACTGTTCGAATAGAAATGCGGTTTGGACAGAAATGTTCAGAGGGCTTGCTACAATTCCAATGGTGCTCGAACAATGGTCGAATGGCAATGACTATTCAGTTGACCGTGCTCCAATTCCAATGGTGCTCTAAGTGTGCTCGAATGGTAATGATGGTTCAACTGACCATGCTCCAATTCCAATGGTGCTCAAAGTGTGCTCGAATGGCAATGAGGGTTCAGTCTGCCATGCTACAATTCTAATGGTGCTCTACAATTCCAATGGTGCTCAAAATTTTCTTGAATAGTAATGAGGGTTTAGTCAGTCGTGCTGCAATTCCAATGGTGCTCAAAGTGTTCTCTAATGGCAATGCACGATGGCAGTCTTTCTATTTTTCCATACCCATGTTTCCTTGCTGCAATTCCAATGGTGCTCTGCAATTCCAATGGTCCTCTCGAATGGATTCCAATGGTGCTCGCTCTTTCTATTTTGCCATACCTGTGTTGTTGTGCTGTAATTCCAATGGTGCTCTCGAATGGAAATGTAGGATCACGATGGCACTCTTTCTATTTTGCCATACCTGCAATGAAAAACAAGCCCATTTGGCCAAAAAAATCAATAAAAAATACCCTAAAATATTTATATTCATATACAATAAAAAATAACCCTCTAACCCCTAGTTATATGTCCAATATAATGTTTTGGGTTTTTCTGAAAAAAATTACCCCAATATGAATGCACGTGATATAACATTGCTTTTTCAGTGACGCCCCCATGGTTCAACGCCCAATAATAAATACAGAGTCTCCAAGTCCCATCCTTCTTCTGTACCAACACGATTAGGCTCCCACAGGGCAATGAACATGGCCGGATGTGACCTTTCTGCATCAGCTCCTGAACCTTCCTCTCGATTTCATCATTCTCCGTAATAGAGCACCTATAGATCAGTTCATTGGGTAGCGGCACACCTGGGGTTAGGTCAATGGGGTGCTTGACTTGACAGTGTAGAGGCACCCCTGTGGGTGAGGAGAAGATGTCCCCATACTCCTCCACAATCTTATCCATTTGTTGTTGTCATGTAGAGGAGCCATATCTGGAGGTCATGGCCATAGTCTTCTTCTTGCCATGGGGGTGAATCAACAGGAAAAAAAATTTCCTGGTTTGGCAAATGAGCTTACTGCATTGTTTTGAAATAACCAAAGAGATAGTGGGAGGCAGTGGTACCTCTGGTATCCTGTAAAATTTATTTCCCAAAGTAACAATAATAGTGCGACGCCGGGACTCATACATAGAATTTCGCTTCCACAAGTATGGTTGGCCTAATAATACATCAAAAACATCAATAGGAGAAATGTCCCACAATACCTCATCCATGAAGGGATTGATGCTATAGGGAAGGTGGTACTGTTGGCTGACGCAGAAATCTTGTCCTTGGTGAAGCCACCCGATGGTGTATGGTTGTGGGTGCATTGTGGTCGGCAAGTCCAACTGCTTCACAAAATTTGCTGAAATGAGGTTCTTTGGTCTCCCATTGTCAACAATGAACCATAGCGAGGAACCCTTTACCCACTGTTAGGAGTGGAAGAGATGCTCTGCCTCCTCTGGATCTTCTGGTTCCTCCTTCTAGATCTTCGTAGTGGCAACAGTGGCATTGGGCTCGACATCAATAATCTGCTTCCCTTTGTCATTCACCTTGTTAGGTTCTGATTCAGAGTTGGAGCATGCATATGATTCAATAGCCCTCATCTTAGCCACCGGCACCTGCTTGGCCCGAAACTCACTGTGTTGTGAGTGGAGCTCTTATGGAACTCACACCACTTTCCCATGTCCTTCTTTGGCTTCATGGTGTTGTTATTTTCTTGTGTCTTTTACAGGTTGTCTTGGGCCGCCATGCCTTGGATTTATCCTTTGTTCTGTGATTTGGGGGCACCTTTCCATTGCTTTTGATTCGCAAATCGAAAGTCTCGCTTCTTCTGTTTGAATTTCTGCTCAATCTTGACAGCATACCGATATGCCGTACCAAGAGAAGAGATGTCAAGCAACTCCATTTCCTCCTGAATGTATCTATGAATACAACCATGATACTTTAGCACCAAATGTTTCTTTGAATCTTTGATACCCAACTTTGTGCACAGGGTATGGAACAAATTCGTTAGCTCATGCACATCTTGATCCCTTTGTTGTCGCAGTGTGGTCCATTGTATGTACTTGTCCTCATAGCTCCCTACAGGATAGTATTTTTCCTTGATGGAATCTTGGAAATAATTCCAAGTGGGTACGATTGAGAACAGAGACGGTTATGTCTCATCATTTTTCTCACAGTAGGTTTCACACCAGTCCTTGACATGGGGGGTAGCTTTGAGGAGTGTAAAAATAATTTTCTCTCGATCAAAAAATTCATGAACCGAGAAATATCCTTCTAATAGATTCAACCATATATCTACAACATCTGCATCTATTTTACCCTCAAATATGGGAATTTCAAAGTTTACTTGTACCTTAAAGGGAGTCACGCCTCTAGAGTGACTGCTAGATGCAGATGCGCCACCGGCGGGCAGTTGTTGAAGGCTCTGGTAAAAGTTATCCATCATCGCATTCCTTTGTTTTTCGAGGGCCTCCTCGAGAAAAATTTTGATAGGATCTCCTTCTCCCTCACCTTTCTTTTCGTCCCCCATGGGTTTCTGTCAGGTTTTGCGAGGCTGTTCTTGCAAAGGTTCCACCAGATTGAGCCCCAACTCCTTATACCCCGACCTCATTGGGGACATGCAAAGAAGGGTCGAGAAAAAGAAAATCGCTCTGATACCACTGATTCAGATTTATGCAAGAATGCAATAGAATATAGAAATAACCATAAACATAGAAATACAGTGGAAATAAGGCTTCATTTCATTAATATCAAATCACAAAAATATGCTTACAAACATGATGTAACTAAAATAGCTAAGGTGCTAGTAGCGAATCTCTGAGAAGAGATGTGGTGACTATAGACCTCTGAACTATATTACAATGAGGCTCTAGGGCCTGTTTATTATGGAGAAACAATGGAGAATTATAAATGTCTAAAAACCTAAACCTAGAAGATGAAGCGCCAAAAATATGGGCCTCGTTTGGGTAAGTTGGTGTTTCAACTTCCCATGGACATAACTTCGGCATACTATCTCCGTTTGGGGCTTCAAAATGGCTCCGGAAGTTCAGGACTCAAAAAACTACTAAAAATAGTAAGTTGTGAAAAAAAATGAAAGAGACAATGGTGGGGCCCCAAGTGGAATAGGCGGGTGGCCACCAATATCCACCTGGATCAGCAACAGTCATGATGAAGCAGTTCACCCCTCCTCGGCTACATCTTCTGGTTTAGCTCTGAATGGCTTGTCAATATTTCATTATGCTCAAAATTTTGGTATTACATGTAGTTGCATTGCTCTAATGGCTGCTTTCTCTACACCAATGGCTTCTAAATGCTCCAATTAGTCAAGAATGACTAGTCATTCCCTCGGAATGGTCGAAATTTGAACCTCCTACACTTTTTCCCAAAATCTCTTAGGAAAACTTCGCTAAATGTGGAGAACTACAATTAACTGGAGTTAAATTATGGATGACCGCCAAATTTGGTGTGCCCCTATCCACTCCATCTATTAAATCACGCATTAAAATTTATGGTCAGGGCGGTGGCCACATGCACACCCCCAACTGTTAAGTAGCTTGACTGTTAGCTGAACGTCTGCTCGAATCTGCAGTTTACACATAATCATCGTGGAACTGTGGGTTATGTCCCACATAAAACCTTTAACACACAACAGCCATAATACTTATAACCCAGGAAATTTCATAATATCATATATTAAAACATATTTCATACTTTATAACTTCATATATTGTCAAAAACTTTATCGCAAGTCGCAATATTTAATAAAAAACTTTAAATGGTTAATAATAAATCCGTTGATGCAAAGTTGGGATGGAAATGTTGCATTGCAACATCGTAGCTTCTACTTATAGCATATCAGCCTCCTGTAGGTTTAATTCTACACCATTAATGACTAAATCATATCACCTCCGAAGTGCGATAGTGCTCAGACCCTCCCCGATAGGTAGCCACTTCGCATCGCAACTTATATTGTTTTTCTTGAGACATCTTAACTTGTAAATACAACAATCACCAATGCAATCTGATCTGGTCCATTCATCCCTCGTTGTTGACTGGATTGCAACCATCCATTCCACCTGCACACAAATTGTTTATCCTAAATAGAATCGTGTCTCGATACTCTCGTTTCTGCCATATTTAATCTATGCAATATCTACCCCATATGACATTGGTTTTTCGAACCATTCACAGTGCCAGAATTAGGAAGATGAGATCTATGAAAGCATCCTAGTTTCAATCCAATCATGTCAAAAATTATCAACTCTTGATCACTCTCTACCTCTCAGAAGTTTGATTCTCTCGTTAAGCGGGTGGATTTGGAACTTGAAACCTCAAGTTCCAAGCATCATGGCTTGGAACTTGAAACCTCCAATTCCAAGCATCATGGCCTGGAACTTGAAACCTCCAATTCCAAGTGTCATGGCCTAGAGGTCACCCTCGAAACCTCCAATTCCAAGTGTCATGGCCTACAGGTCGCCCTTGAAACCTCCAATTCCAAGTGTCATGGCCTAGAGGTCGCGCTAGACAAGTTGAATGCCAATGTTGTGTTCAATAAATGGAATTTCAAAGGTCTTTATTTTTTCGAGATGTGTTATGAGAAGAATGGGATGCTCGTCGACACTTGCAAATTTTTCCAAGATGTGTTGTATGTAAATCAGTCATCGCAGGAGGCCAAAGAGGGAACAGATCATCGGTCTTGATTAAGAGATCTAGTAGAATCCGTGAGATTGTATGACTACATCCCAAAAAAAAATCCAATTGTCTCCCAGTTGGGACAACAAAACATATTTTTGAAGATTGTGGAGGAAAAAAATTGAAGCCCAATTGTTGCAAAATTGACTACATTAGCAAATAGTTTATTAGTTACATTAGTAAATATTTTATTAGTTGTATGCTCTCAGTCCCTGTAGAAAATGAGAGATATGAATTTCAATGGTGCAAAAAAATGTGTTGGACATTAATGGAATCATTTTATACTATATTTATTTCTGTATGCAGTGCCTTGGATGAAGAATAACTTCATGAACATAGTGGATGGATTTTTGTTTTTAAAAGTAATTGGCAATGTAGTAGGGTACTATTGATAGGAAAAAAAAAGAGGTAATGCTCGTAGGGAAAAACAAAAGAGAGAGTATGAGCCATTTACATGAACTTCCTTGAACATCCAATCTGTCGCCATAAAAATAAATAACTCAAATTTTCTTGCTCGTAAACGTCATTTAACTCTAAGTGCATAGCGCATCTTTCCAAAACAAAGGTTTTTGATAAAATAAAAATGTGGTGATTCCATTTCGTCAAATGTCTTCTTGCAGCTCGCTAGATTTTATAGGTTCAATTCGATCGACAAATTTACTTGAATTGAAGAATTTAATAAATTTAGGTTTTGTAATTTTCATTGAGTTTATATGTAATCATGGTGAGCTAGTTAGCCTCTTGTCAACTGCTTAATGCATCATTCAATCAAGGTAAGAGGTTAATGCCACAATTGCACTCTTAGTCCCTCAATAAATTCTTTTGTACAATAATTCTTGGAAAATTGCAGTATTGCACTCTTATTCCATGAATAAATTATTATGTACCATAATTGTGTGTTTTTTTAAGAAATGGAATTTTTTCTACATGTCAAATACTTTTAGATGGATGGGAATTAAGTTTTAAATACAATGATGAAAATAAGATTTCAATATTTTTACCCTATAATGAATCCATTTCTTATGGGAATGCATTGAGATGACTTCAATCATCACTATTGAAGCTTGTTGAAGATTGCAACAAGAAATAGTGAAGGAGGCATCGTGAAACATTATTTCTGATCCTAGTTGGAAAGTGATCACCTAAACTAGGTGGGGGCCACACAGGTGATTTTTGTCGCAAAGTCTATTTTTAGACTATGTCTATTTTTAGACATATGGATCATGTTCTATAAGTTGTGGGATTCTATTTGTGGATGGTTGGTCAAGTTGGAAAAATAGATGGATTTCTATTTTTAGACATATTGGGTGGAATCTATTTTTAGATTTCCAATCTAAAAATAGATATGTCGAATATTATTAGCTCTTAATAATATTTGGACTCTAAACATTATCTTATTCTCTTGGAGCACTTTAGTTAAGTGCACAGATGTGGCACAGGAGCTGACAGAAGGAATTACGCTATTCCTGAGGGTTAAGTGGAGCTATTGCATGGATACTTCAATTAGAACTCATGTGACAGAGTTTGGTGGAGTTGATTGAGGAAGTTAATGGAGTTGTGTTCAGTTTAACTAATCTAAACATAGTTGAGCTATTTGTATCTAGTTTAATTGATTGATACAATTAGTGAGAGTGGTGTGAATTAATTATTAATTAATTCACTAATTATAAACTCATTAATCAACTAAATAATACATCAATTAACTTCAGTGCATGGACAATTTCAGTGGAGACCAGTGCAAAGATAGGTGAAAGGGCAAGTGTGAATATCAGTTGTGACTATAGTGATGCATGGTTTGCATCCAACACTCAGTAGAGATGCCTTTAAAGACTGCGTGAGCAAGGCTGGGGCAATTTGAACTCATCATGAGCCATTCTTCAGTAGGGATTTCACAGTAGAGGCAGGCTATCAAGTGGCAAAGATTGGAGCATGTGTTTTGCTAGATCTAGCTTGATTAGTGTGTAGCAATTGGAGATTGTAATGAGAGCTTGTGAGGAGCTTTGTATGATGATTTTTACATGATCTCTATGACATATATAATATACCGATAGTTGGGGGTTTTCAGCTTTAATATTTCCCATTACATACTGTGTTCATATGTGTGATTTTTTTATGGTTTAAATGTGTGCATGCAATCGATTTTATTTCCGCATATAATGATCAATGGTAGAAGAGATTTTGTATTGTGCATGAAGATAAAATAGTGTGTGATTAGGAGAATCTCGGTGGATAACATATCAGTTATTCAAATTTCTACATGGTATCAGAGCAATATTGATCATTGGAGCAATTGCAAAGCATTGAAGCGGTTGAGTTTTAGGATAAACTCAGGAAAATAAAATGGAGAGGAATGACACTATTCCGTTATACTTGACAAAGTTTTTTCACTGTAGGGACGAGCTTGGGAGTGTAGGAGTTAGTGTGGATGAGGAAGGATAAGTCAATAAGGTTGGGATTCGAGCAAAGAATCTCTACAGACTTGAAGTAGATGGGATGTCTACGGAGTTTCCTACTGTTGGGAAGTGCAATAAAGACATGAAATTGATGCGTGAGAGGGAGAAAGTTTTGCATGCAGGTAAGAGTGAACCTCGGGATGTGGAGCAGCCACAAGACGAGGATCATGGAGTGGGAGAAACCACTCATGCAGATAAATTTCATGCCAGATGGGCAGAGGGAGTGCATGTAGCTATACCACCAGGTGAGAGGTGGGGCGACATGCATGAGTAATCCCAAGAGGAGATTTCTGGGCAGGATTCATGAGATAGTGTGGATCTCATGAATTGAACCTAGCTACAAGGTGCCCACAGTGTAGCAGTAGCATGATCAGTTGGATTGATGCAGGCAGATCAAAGTGACAGTGTCGGACACTGGAGCACAGATCAAAGTTGACATCAAGTGCAGAGTGCATGGGTGCATAGTTCAACAACATAGTGGTTCATAATGACATGTGCAATTGGTACCAGCAAAAGTCGAAGACTTTGATGATAGATGCATTAGACTGATTGAGTTGTTTGGAGGCTATTCAGTTTCAGAGGAGTTGCAAAGCAGATGCATGGAGTTGCATGGCGCTTGAGAAGGTTGTAGGGCGAATGCATGGAGTTGCATGTCGCATGCAAAGACAGTCATTTCTTGTTGAGAGGGATTGTTGAATATTGCAACAAGAAACAATGAAGGAGGCATCCTGAAACATCATTCTTGATCCTAGCTGGAAAGTGATAACCTAAACTAGGTGGGGGCCACACAGGTGATTTTTGTCACAAAATCTATTTTTAGACATATGGATCATGTTCTATAAGTTGTGGGATGCTATTTGTGGATGGTTGTTCAAGTTGGAAAAATAGATGGATTTCTATTTTTAGACATATTGGGCTGAATCTATTTTTAGATTGCCAGTCTAAAAATAGATATGTCGAATATTATTAGCTCTTAATAATATTTGGACTCTAAACATTACCTTATTCTCTTGGAGCACTTCAGTTAAGTGCACAGATGTGGCACATGAGCTGACAGAAGGAATTACGCTATTCCTAAGGGTTAAGTGGAGCTGTTTCATGGATACTTCATTTAGAACTCATGTGACAGAGTTTGGTGGAGTTTATTGAGGAAGTTAACGGAGTTGTGTTCAGTTTAACTAATCTAAACATAGTTGAGCTATTTGTATCTAGTTTAACTAATTGATAAAATTAGTGAGAGTGGTGTTAATTAATTATTAATTAATTCACTAATTATAAAGTCATTAATCAACTAAATAATACATCAGTTAACTTCAGTGCAAGGACAGTTTCCGTGGAGACCAGTGTAAAGATAGGTGAAAGGGAAAGTGTGACTATCAGTTGTGACTATAAGTGATGCATGGTTTGCATCCAAAACTTAGTAGAGATGCATATAAAGACTACGTGAGCAAGGCTGGGGTAATTAATTCTCATCAAGAGGAATTCTTCAGCAAGGATTGCGCAGTAGAGGCAGACTAAAGGTTGGCAAAGATCGGTGCATGGGATTTGCAAGATCGGGCCTGATTAGTGTGTAGCAAGTGGAGATTACACTGAGAGCTTGTGAGGAGCTTTGTATGATGATTTTTACATGATATCTATGACATATATAATATACAGATATTTTGGGTTTTCAGCTTTAAGCTTTCCCATTACATACTGTGTTCATATGTGTGAATTTTTATGGTTTTAATGTGTGCATGCAATTGATTTAATTTCCGAAATTAATGATCAATGGTAGAAGAGATTCTATATTGTGCATGAAGATAAAATAGTGTGTGATCAGAAGAATCTCGGTGGATAACATATCAGTTATTCAAATTTCTACAAAGCTCTAAATTGAATTGAGTGAAATATTCTTTGACTATTATTTAATTTTGAACTTCCTACAATCCTCGTTCTGTAGCTATTTTTGGGTATTTTCAACCAAGTAATATTGTAGTTTAATGTTGTAAACTGTAATTTATGTAATCCAAGGTATCATTGCGCTCACTGATTTGTTGTATATGGTCATTCTATTCTTTTTTTTAACTGAAAGGTACTAAATTTATTAATAATAACTTAGGAAATTCTTAACTTTCCCTCTAAAATATGGACATGGCCTGAATATATTTTCAGGTTTTCTTAGTCGTTGCATTGACTTTCACAATGTCGTAATGACACAATCTACCTACCCTACCATATGAATAAATACATAGGTCTTCACACAAGGTTGAAAACAAAATACATGTATCTACATTGTTTGATCCTACCCACCATGTTTTAGAAATTATTTCTAGCTTTCCTTTCCATCCACAGTTGAAATAACCCATTTTTTCATGTCTATTCATCCCTTTGAACTGGGAAAGCTCTATCGGCACTCTATTGAAATCGAGATGGCCCTTGAAAAAGGAGACAAAGTGAGCCAAAAGGGAATTCATAGATAAAATATGATCCATTTTGCAAGTATTGCCTTTCAGAGCCACCTCCTTATTGTGAAAATTACAAGCAGTTGTAGTGATAGATTTATTTATCCTACTTATTATTACGTTATACTATTCATAAATCTTCCGGAAAAGATCAAAATAAATACTACTGCAACATTTAAAATTATATATGCAGAGAAATAAATAGTAGAGAACATAAGGACAAGAATCAATCACATGTACATAGTTATTTTTGGACAATTGTCCCCAGAAAAACCCAATGTGGGAAAACTGGTATAACATGTGAGGATTTTATTAATTCTTCAGCAAATGATTTCTTTACAGGGAAAATATTCGACAGATAAATTATGGACCACCTGAGACTGAATATCCATCTTACTTGGATAGTTTTTTGACACCCAGAATAGCCCCTGCAAGCCCCTGCGTTGGTCTGCATGATTCTCTGTGCAGTCCCAATGTTGGACTGTGTGAATTCGCATGGAGATTGTGTGGGGTCTTTGCAATGCAGCCTCAAGTTGCCTCTAGTGACCCACTATTTCTCTCCGACCTTGATCTCGATCACCCTGACTTCCTCCTTCTACTCCTGCAACTTCTTGCCCTAAAAGTCTCCCACTGAGATCGGGTTCTAAATCAGAATGGATGTCCTTCGGGTACTGTGTATGTGCCTAAATTATTTTCCAAGTGACCCTCAAGCCTTCTTTTATAATCTTCCTATTGGAGAACCAACGACCCAGATTAAAAGATTAATCAATGGCTAAGATTAAATCTTTACTTGATCCATTTTTTCTAGAAGATCCACACTCGTTTTTTTTTTTTTTTGGTAAGTCAACACCCATGGGGGGATTGGAACCGGTGACCTATCGCATGGAGTGCCTTAACAGTGCACCCTTCACCGTCGAACCAAAGCCCCATGGGCTAGAATATTCACACTCTCACTTATTAATACCCTTTAATTATTTCATTTCCCTAATTTTCAACTTACGGTCTCCATTAAAATATTAAATTATTTTAATAAGTCTTGAACCGAGTGGAATTTCTTAAACGATTTCTAGGTTCTTTGGAGCAATATCATCTAAGCCTCCCTGTAAAGTTTGAGACTTGGAACAATTTTGGATGCTACAAAAATCAACACTCCCTCTTACCGAGGAAGGTGTTCCAACAATATGCCTGCTACATGTTGCTCTGATTCTGAAACACCCTCTGTGATGCTGATCCTAGGACTCTGCTCCTCCCTTCTACTGTGTTGCTGCCACCTATACTGCTACCTTTGACACTGCTATTGTCACTTGTTGCATATGTACCACAACTCCCTCTGAATACTGAGTCCTCCATTCTTGCTACTGCGAGGCATTCTTCATCATCCCCATCTTCTCTCTAAAATAGACAAACTTTGTCTTTCCCAGACCCTTGGTGAGGATATCTGCCACCTTTTCTCCTATTGGATTGTACTACAATTGAACAACTACATGTTGTACATAGTCCCTGATGAAGTGACACCGGATGTCAATATGTTTCGACCTATCATGAAACACAAGATTCTCAGAGATATTTATGCAACTCTGATTATCACATAAAATGTTGGTCTTTTCGATTTTCTCCTTGAGTATATTTACTAATAGTTTCCTAAGCCATATGGATTCACATGAAGTTGTGCTAGCTGCCATATAATCTACCTCTACTAAACTCGGTTCCATGGATTTATGTTTCCTACTACACCGGGAAGTCATTCCTAATCCCAGACTGAAACAGTACCCACTGGTAAACTTCCAGCCCAATCTGCATTAGTAAAGCCACTCAACCTCACACCATTGTCGCGGGTGTACTTCAATCCAAGCTCGAGTATCCCTCGAAGGTACCTGAGAAAATGTTTTATTGCTTTCCAATGTTACCTCTTTGGTTCCACCATGAACTGACTTAGGGTATTAATAACATAACATATGTCTAGCCTTGTATTTACCAAATACATCAATGACCCTATGAGTTGTCTATAAAACGAAGGATCAACTTCATCATATTTGGATGTGTCTATTTTCTCTAGTTGGTAATCATTGGAGTGGTCATGGGCCTACAATCCTCCATCTGAAATATATTCAGAATCTCTGTAGTGTCTCTTCCTTGACCAAGGAGGATCTTCCCATTCTTCTGCCAAACTTCCAACCCTAGAAAATAGTGCATCCATCCTAGATCCTTCATGTCAAATTCTTCAGCTAAATTATTCTTGAAATATGTGTTGAGCCTTGATGATCCTATCAATAATAGATCATCCAAATACATTAGCAATATCAATGGCTCACTCCCTACTCTTAGATAGTAGAGATTGGGATCTGCATCACTCTTGACGAATCCCATCTTCTGCAAGTAGCTATCAATCCAACCATACTAGGCTCTAGGAGATTGCTTTAGTCCATATAATGATTTCTTCAATCTGCAGATATGATTTTTCTAATCACATGTCTCAAAGCCCTATGGTTGTTATATATACACTTTTTCTTCTATCACACCATTCAATAATGTCATCTTTATGTCCATCTAGTGAATTTCCCATCCCATTTGTGCAACAAGGGATATCAAAGACCTGATAGATGTGTATCTGGATACCAGGGCGAGGTTTTATTCATATTCTATTACTTCCTTCTGAGCACACCCCTTAGCCACAAACCTGGATTTAAATTTCTTGATGATGTCATCTGCAACATACTTGATCTTGTAGACCCACCTGGATCCTACAACTGATCTCTCCTATGGTCAGGGTACCACTTCCAAGACATCATTTGTCATGATGGAACTGTACTCTTCCACCATTGCATCAACCCACACTTTGTGTTGAGTTTCTTCTCGAAAACTGGAAGGTTATCTGAATTGAGCAATGAAGGCTTGATACCTCTTAGGCTGCTTACGTTGTGTCTTCTCATTCTGGTGGGGGGATTTGCCAGATCTACTTATTGCAAATCCTCCGGAGCCCCATCCTTTGGATCACTATGCATTGGAGAGGAAAATTAATTTTCTGCAGCTGGTTGTTGGGGCTGAACCAGAGGTTCTTCCTCTACATACATAGCATAACACAGCTCTCGTGATCTTCTGAAGGATTTCTCCTCCATGAATTTCATATCTCTTCGCACCACTACTTTCATGCTCTTAGGATTGTAGATGCGACAAGATTTTATGCTTGCTCTATCCTACTAAATACCCCTTTTTAGAATTCATCTCCAACTTCTTCCTCTTCTCATAAGGCACATGAGAGTAAGTTGTACTGTTGAAGATCCTAAAGTGAATCACTTCGATCTTGCTTCTAGTGAAGGAAATTTCTAGCGTGATCTTTCCCAGTGTTATTTTCTGAATGTAGACAGATGTATTAAACACTTCAGCCCATAGAAATTTGGGCATGTCTTGGTCTTACAGCATAGCTCTGCTTGCTTTGACAATAGTTTGGTTCTTCCTTTCGGCCACTCCATTATGTTCCAACTTTTATGGAGTTGTCCATTCTCTTTTGATGCCTTCCCTTGTGCATAATCCAATGAGCTATTTATCTATGTATTCACCTCCATTATCTAATCGCACTATCTTGATCCACCTCCCTATCATATTTTCCACCAGACCCTTAAAATCTTTAAATCGACTAAAGACTTCATCCTTGGTCTTCAAGAACTAGATCCAGGTTTTCCTATAATGGTCATCAATGAACCTGATGAAATATTCGACACCACTGAGAGCTCTAGTGGAAAATTTCCAACTGATATCTGATTGTATTAGATCCAACACACCCTTGGACCTATTGTTTTTTCTCTAATATACTGTCATGGCATATTTCCCGAATACGTACCCCTTACAGACATCATCCCATTTGGTGCTCAATTCTGGAACACCAGTGAGAGTATTCTAGAGAGTTCTCAATGCCCCATGATCTAAGTGCTTCATTATTCTATGCCATATCTCATTTAGATCCATTTCATCTACGCTGCCAACTAGTGCCATTGGGGAATCAGGTTGCAGCTTGTACAAATTTTTGCTTCTTATTCCGATTTGTGCCTTATTCTCCCAATTACGGTGCTTGAATTAGACTTTATTGCCAATAAATTAGATTTCATATCCTTAGATTTGAAGCTGCGACACTGAGAGTAGATTCATCCCAAAACCTAGCACACATAGTACATTAATGGCCCCAATTATGTTCCCCACCTCGGTCTAAAAAACTATGGTACCTCTCCCAATGGGAGTGCACTTTTCTTTATTACCCATGGTTATTTTGAAATTCACCTTCTCTTATTTGTAGGCAGAAAAATAGTCATGTACTCCCGTCATGTGAGAAGAGGCTCTGCTGTCAATATACCAGAAATCTGAGGACATAGTGCTTGATATACAAGAAAAATATTCCTCTAGTCTGGATGCTAATACATATACATCGTGATCCATATGTTCTATCATGCTTATTCACCTCCTGAAGAACTGTGTGAACCCTTATGCGCTATTGCTGTAATAGTAGATCTTCATTCACTGATAGATTCCCCCTCTCTGTTATTCATCTCTGCCTCTCATACCATGTGAAATTACAAACAATTGTAGTGATAGATTTATTTCTCCTACTTATTATTTCAATAAGTTATTATTTAGAAATATTCTAGAAAATACCGAAATAAGTACTACTCCAACATTCACAATTATATATTAAGAGAAATAAACATTAAAGAACATAAGCACACGAATTATTCACATGTAAACGATTAATTTTAGACAGTTATCCCCAGAAAAACCCAATGCCAGAAAATCGGTGTAACAAATGAGGGTTTTATTAATTATTCAGCAAATTATTTCCTTACAGGGAAAATATTCGGCATATAAATTCTAAACCACATGAGACTGAATATCCAGCTTACTCAGAAAATTTTCTAACAACTAGAATAGCCACTGCAAGCCCCTGCGTCAATCTGAGTGATTCTCTGTGCAGTCCCAGCGCTAGACTGCATGAAACTTCATGGAGACTACTTGGGGTCTCTTTGCTGCAACCTCAAGCTGCCTCCAGTGACCCACTGCTTTTCTCAAACCCTAATCTCGATCACCCTTACCTCCAAATTTTTCTCCTACGACTTCTCACCCTACAACTCTCCCACTGAGATCAAATTCTACAAAAGAATGGATCTCCTTCAGGTATTGTGTGTGTGCCCACCTTATTTTCTATGTGACCCTCAAGCCTTATTTTATAGTCTTCCTATTGGAGAACCAATGACCCAGATTAAAATATTAATCAATGGCTAAGATTAAATCTTGACTTGATCCATGTTTTCTAGAAGATTCACACTCTAATTTATTAATACCCTTTAAATATTTCATTTCCCTAAGTTTGAACTATGGGTCTCCCTTAAAATTTTTGGCTTGAGGGGTCCTGACCCAGTTTCGGAGGTTAGGGTTTGCCAACAAACCCCTATACTACTGAGCAACCATCAGAATATCATACCATTGGGAATACTGCCAAAAATCATGGTAGATATCGCGGGAGTTAAGGTACGGGCTCATTTTGAGGTCATTCAGATTATAGAAGATGCAGACCCCTATCATGCGCTCTTGGGATTAGACTGGGCCATAGATATGGGAAGCATTATCAACTTGAAGAAGAGAATCATGGTGTTTGAAAATTAAGGAACACGGGTGGTAGTACCACAAAACCCCGTGGAAGGAGAAAGGTATATAGAGCCAATGCATGAGGAAGAGGAGGTGGATCACATCTATAAGTTAACTACGTGGGATGAAGACTGGATCAATCCTACTACTGATGGTGTGCTTTGCTAGGAGAAGGATAGCGAATGCTTCTCTGACTTTGAAGGAGAAATGGAGAATTGGAAAAACTGGTTGCATGATGTCTCTACACTATGTTGTCTGAGAATCACAAGGGAATTCTGATGCATATCCTCAGAGGTAAGAGAACTGCCCTACTTTGATGGTTTTGGTAGTATTAAGGAGTTTTTGCGAGCTTTTGAAGGTGAGGTTCCAAGAGAGCGAAGGCTATGGACCCTTTGTCTAGCAATGCGCGCAACACTTGCGAGGTGGTGGGACACACATAAGGGGGAGTTCCAGGATTGGGAAGAATGTCGGGATACGATGATCCTACACCTTGAGTCTCTGGTGGACTTGTGCGTCAAGACGTTCCTTGGCCTAGGGGATCCACGCGAACATTTTTTCGCTTGGATGGAGAAATGGTGGGAGCAAACTACAAAAAAATGGGTTCACTTGTCTATTCATTCCTTGGGACCAATTCCCACTACATGGTACCTGGATGCGGAGCTAAATCAGCGCACCACCACTAGGAAAATTTAAAGGATAAAATCGTGGGGAAATTTGGATTAACAGGGGGAACGGAGGTGCTTGAAGAAGCTCAATAGGATATAGATACCTTTGTATTTGGTGAATCCAACACCTACGCAACCTTTGGGGTGCCAACATGGGAAACAAAGATGCAGGATATTGTCAACTACTGCAATATAACCATAGAAGAATGTGATGAAGATCCATGCAATGTCTCTATCCCAGAGTCAGAGGGAGAGCGCATGGTTGCAGGATCTCCACTACGCACTATGGATGTTACGAAGTGTCTAAAGATGCGAGAAGTTAACATTGGCATGAAAGAGTAGCCCAAGTTGGCTAAAATTGGGGATTACTAGGATGATGAGATAGTAGGAAAAGTTTCAGAATTACTCAGAATATCAAGACTTATTCCCGACGAATTTTTCGGAGCTCAAGGAGATCACGGGGGACTTAGGGGTTATGCGCATCATGTTGAAACAAAATGTGCACCTTGTGAAGCAACCCCCTTATCAGCTGAATCCTAAGTAAAAGCAAAAGGTTAGGGAAGAAATCGTTAAAATTCTCACCGCAGGTATCATCAAACTAGTCAAATAGTCAAATTGGGTAAGTCTAATGGTGGTTTAGGGGAAGAAGATGAAGGGGGAAATCTGAATTTGTGTGGACTTGCGCAAAATGAATGATTCCTGTGTACATGATCCCTTTCTAACATCATTCTCAGATGAAATGTTGGATAGTGTAGGCGTTCAAGAAGCATACTCATTCACTTACGGATTCTAAGGCTACCATCGGATCAGAATCACACTGGAAGATCGCAGGAAAAATACATTTTCCACTGAGTGGGGATCCTTCCAGTATATGGTCATGCCATTTGGACTCAAGAATGCCCCTGCCATCTTCTCACGAATCGTAGTTTCAGTTTTCAAAGAGTTCATCCAAAAATTTCTGGAGGTTTACTTCGATGATTGGACTGTCTTCGGCTTAGTAAAGATGCAAATTTTGAATCTGCGAATGATGTTCGATGCCTGCAGGATGCACCAGATTTCCCTCAATATCAAAAAGTGTATCTTCTACGTACCCTTGAGAATATTGCTTGGACATATAATTTTCCAATAGGGGTTGATGGTTGACCCTATGAAATTCGTAGTTATCATAAATCTGGCAGTGCCTACAACTGAAAAACAGTTGCATTCGATCCTCGAAAATACAGGCTACTACCAAAAATTCATTCACGGATATGCGCTGATTACAACGCCTATGGAAAAACTACTGAAGAAGGATGTCTCTTTCTTTTGGGATGATGAATGTCAGAAGAGCTTTGAGCTACTCAAGGAGAAGATGGTCTCTGCATCTATCCTCATTTTTCCTTATTGGGCAAAGGTATTCCATGTTCATGTTAACGCATCAGGAATCGCCCTGGGAGCAGTCCTGACGCAGCCTCGAGATGAAGACATTGATTACCTGGTTGCATTTGCTAGTCGAAATTTTTTTGATGCAGACGTAACTATTCCACCACGAAGTGGGAGGACCTAGCCATGGTCTATGAATTACAGAAGTATCGTCACTATTTGTTAGGAGGACACTTCAAAATTTTTATAGACCATTCGGCTTTGAATTACCTGGTGAATCAGCCTATGCTAGGGGGGGGGGATCTGCTGATGGCTTCTACTGTACCAAGAATACGACTTTGAGATCATTGTCAAGCTAGGGAAGTTGAATGCTGGGCCAGATCACTTGTCCCGAATTGAGAATGGTGAGGAACTGACCAACCTGGAAGAACGATTTCTTTATGCGCAGGTGTTCGCTATTAAGGTCGTTGATGCGCACTTCGCGAACATTATTCAGTTCCTGACTACAGGCATGGCACTTGCAGAATATTTGGTGCAATAGAAGAAAGAGTTGGTCACCCACGCTGTGGATTTTACCGTCATCATAGGGAATCTATATAAGATGGGGGTAGATGAGTTACTGTGTAGGTAAATCCTGGAGCATGAACGGCAGGCTATCTTGGTAGAAGCCCATGACGGGGTAGTAGGAGGTCACTACTCAGGGAAAGAAATGGCAGAAAAGATCTTAGGATATGGACTATGCTGGCCTACCATGCATACTGACTCTCATGAATATTGTAAAGTCTGTAATACATGCCAACAAACGGGAAGGTCATCATGCTGAGACAAACTTCCCCTTCAACCGCAAATGGCCCTGCAAGCATTTGAAAAATGGGCCATTGAATTTGTGGGACCTATCAACCCACGCGGAAAGAAGATAGGTTCGCGTTACATTATCACTACCACTGACTATGTAACCAGGTGGGCCAAAGTACAAGTGGTAAAGGATTACACTGCAGATACCGCTGTGCACTTCATCTTCGAGCAGATTCTAAACAGATTCGGATGTCCAAAAATTCTGATGAACGATAGAGGTATGCACTTTGTTAATGAAAAAATAAAGTCCTTGATAGAATAATTATGGATCCATTATGCGAAAAGAACTCCATCTCATCCTCATGTAAATGGAGTAGTTGAAGAATTTAATAAGGTCTTAGAGCGTGCACTGGCTAAGGTTTGTAACGCCAATCACAGAGAATGGGACAAGAGCATCCTGTCTATTCTTTGGGTCTATAAAATGACCTACAAGAAGCTAACAAGGAAAAAAATGTTTAGGATGGTCTATGGCAAGGAGGCCATTATACCCATGGAATAAATTGTTCCTATTCTACGCATCGTATCCTTTACAAATATGGCAGAGCTGGATATCATGGTGGAGTGTTTAGCGTATCTGGTGGCTTCAGAAGAAGACTAGTTAATTGCTAATTTCCATCAGCATGTTCAAAAGGCACAGGGTAATGCATGGCACGATCGACATATTCATGAGAAAACCTTTGCGGAGGGTGAATTAGTCCTGCTTTACGATAGCCATTTTGTGAAACACCAGGGGAAGTTCCAACAGCACTGGCTTAAGCCCTATACAGGTAAGGAAATCACAGATGGCGGAGCTATTTGGTTAGCTACCGTGCACGATGATGTGTTACCTAGCTATATCAATGGCAGTCGGCTCAAACAATATTAGGTCAAATTACTATATGGTCGAACTAGCTATGTAAAGTGGGGCAGATCCACCAAGGAAGGTAAGCATGATAGGTACCACGATATGCATAGGAAGCAACTGCCGGATTGGAAGCCCAGAGGGGTGCACTGAAGGTGAAGGAATAGAATCAGAATGCAGCAGGTGTGCTGGCCACATGAACATATGTAGGGCGTACAGGAGGTCCGCTGGGAGCACAGGGGTGTGTTGGATGCACAGGCGGTACGAAAAATAGCCATTGGAACAGTAAAATCCAGAAAAAGGAAAATGTTACCGTTGAAGGGAGTGGGAAGATGGAATTTAATGAGGTGATTTTAGAAGATTTTTTACCGTTTACTTGATGGTAAGTTCTGAATGAGGTTTACCCAACCGTTGGTCGATCACCAGGGATATAAAAGTAGGGGTATAGCTCAGAAGGTGGTTATGTATAGCCTGAACAATTTGTACTCTATACGCCTCTGTGCCTTTTATGTTTTTTTGATGTCTGAGCATGCTTCCCCCTCGGATAGTAGCCATATCGAGTTTGTTTTTCACACCAAAATGACGACCACTAATCTTGCTAAACACTCAGAACCCGTGACCTCAGCAGAGCAAGAAACTGAGGAAGTAGTGGAGATTGAGTCCGAGGTCGAGGAAGTTATCTCCACGGTAAGCCCAACCAAGAAGAGAGAGAAGGAAAAAGCTCAAGGCTTAGGCAAACCCACAAAATGGGTTGGGGTGAAGCCTCGTACTTCCCTGAGAAATGTAAGCTGCCCGTGGGCGACGCCCCTGGGGCGTGCTGCTCAGGAAACGGCCTATGCCGCCCAACCAATCAATTGGTTACCTCCCTTTGTTTGGCTGCATAGGCCCTCAACACACATGTCGAAGAACCTCGATAGCCTAATCACCTACCTGCAGATGTCGCTAACCCCAGGAGAGGTTCTTGTTATTGGTGAACCTTTTGGAAGGTTCCATGAGATAAAAATTGATGATCATGACTTGGCCAGTTTGGAGGCCTTCCCTAAGTTGGTGCTCGAGTTATACCTTGATAGAGTTTAGGAAGATGATGGGATAAAAATTTTCCCCATGCGCTGGGTGTAGGGATTGGCCAAGTCCGGGCTCTTCAACCTGCTCATGATGCCGCACTTCAGCCACTACAATATCATGGACCATCTGGTATGTCAGTTGCTTGCCATGGTTCATGAGAGCTTCTTGTGGATCCAGGATCGAATCCCCATCGATACTGTGCTCATTCATCTTATTACTGGTCTTACCATGAAATGACCAAACCCTCTGGAGTGCTTTTCAAATAAGTGTGAGGGGGAGACTATTGAATACATGCGCAAAACCTACCATGTGAAGCAGAATACTTGAGGCTTCATAATCAAATCCATCAATGACTAGGGTATGCAGTTGGGTACCATGTTGTTGGCGTGTAAGATGATGTGAAAATTCCAGGTAGCCTCTATCCCTGTATATGTCATTCAGTTAGCAGGCCAATGCAAGAAAGGGGTCTGCTTCAACTGGGCCCAGTACTTGTGTGATCAGTTTCTAACCAATGTCCGAGAATCCCAGGAACAGGGACGTGCCTTTTGTTATTCTTGGTTGCTTCTTCTCATAGCGTTGGTCACCTAGGAAGCACCTGAGGAATCAATCCTCCCTGAGCTCCTCCATGACATGTGAGAAGGGGATTGTTATGCGAACTTATGGGACTCTAAGGATGCACAATGCATCGAATACAAACAAGTGTTCTGGGTATTGTTTCAGAGTGGGCTCATAGTAGCTATCAAATCTCGACTGCATGTGTCACCAACTATTTACGACAAATATATAAGAATTTTTGCTTTCCAGGTGATTATGCATAACGTCCAAATTCGAGGCTGTGAGGATTATATGTGGGTTTCGCTCCCTTATATGGTTTCAGACAAATAATTTGACAATTTAATTGCACCATGGCCCCCTCACTGGAAGCTTGGATTCAGAATGGGTACGAAGGGCACCAAAGGAATAAGCACAATGAAAGTGGTCCCTCTGATCGTCACCAGGGATACCAGAGGACTGAGCAAGAGCACGGGGAAGGGTGCTGGAGCTACATCACAAAAGGGTTCGTAGCCCAATTAGAGTACAGGGAAAGGCACGGACGCTGTGGTACAGAAATATGTACAGCTGAATCTCGATACTAAAGGACAGGAGGTGGAAGGTGCTGACTCCCCTCGAGGAACAAAGCGAACAGGTGACCCTGCTAAGGGGCCATGAAAGAAGCAGCACTCCCAACAACCTGACCGTGATGAAGCAATTAAGCTAACTAAAGGGGACCTCAAGCAAATCGCGGATGTGGTTACATTGGATGTAGAGGAAAAATGGCTGGCTCTGGAAGAGTAACAGCGAGCTGCGGTCGACACACTTCGGGACAAGCTTCGAGCTCTGTAGCTAAAGAGAGACACACTGCAAACTAGTATGATCGAGGTACGAACACCCTCAGCAACTAGCAGGGTAGCCTTTGTTACAGTGGAAAGTTTCCTTTTTTCCTTACCTAGCACAACCCTCACAATAAGTCCAACCGACATAGGAGTGCAGGTCCAAGCATGCGCAAAGGTATAGCTAGATTTGGCCAGGTTTCCTCATGAAGCATTACAGGTTCTCCACACCTCCTTGTTTGAGGAAATTCAACACCAAGAAGAACGCTTAGCATACAATCGAGGAGAAGAACACTAAGGTTTCCCAAGTACAGGTTGCCTACACCTTTGCCACCACGCAAAAAACAGAGCTGGAACACTTAATTAGAAGACTCTACGCAGATTTTACAGAAGAAATCCTGGCCACAGCCACCCCCAGGCCAAGATTGAGGGGTTGTTCATAGCATTTAAGGCCTCCAGAATAGAGACTCAAGTGGTCAAAACATAGATGGAACAACAGATCACAAATTTGTAGGCTAAGCTGTAGCTAGAGACACCGTCGGAGGTACGGGCCCAACGAGATTCACTCGTTACCGTAGCTACAAATGTGCTTACAGGATAGATTTGTCAGGGTGCCCAATTGCTGGATACATCCATGTAGCTATGCACCAAGGTATAGCATGACCCCATCCTGCATGAAATCAACTAGAACCTACTATAGAAGGAAGAAGCGTTCGAGAAGCTAGACGCCACCATGCCTACTTTGATTCATGCTCAGTGCTTGGCACAAATGAAAACTAGCCATGCCATTCAGGATTATATAAACAACCTCTATCAAAAGAAGAAGATTCTCAGTGACCGCCTTGATCCATGGGCTAATGAAGCGCTCAAGCTCACCCAGGACACCGACGTCGTTTTCAAAAAGCTAAACCATACTTTGGAGAGTGTCACTGCTGCAACAAAAGGCCCAACTTCACAGAAATTTGTGCATATCACTCAAAATGTTGTTGGTCAGAGTGAAGATGTTCTACCTCCACTGATGGAGGTGATTAGGCTGTTACAGCTACAGGTGAAGACCCCACCATCACAGTGACTCGAGACGAGTCACAAGATTATGTTGGGGGACTGTTGGAACAAGGTCCCCTAAAAGCTGCTAATTTTGTATATTTTTGTATAATTTTAATATTATTTAGTCTAGCGTAGGGGTTTTTGGGTGGGTCAAATCCTTGAATGCATTGTAATGGGTCAAGGGTAGACCAAGAGTCTGTAAACCATGATTTTTGGACCATTGGAAGCATATGCTAAATCGATATAAATAGATGAACATTTTTTATTCTTAAGGCATAAAAAGATTAAGATCGATGCTAAGTGAGAAATGTTAGATCTGGTGTCAGGTTGTTTGGGAGGGACTCCTGTTGGCTATGTTTGCAAATATCCTCATTCCTTCTGTGTGTAGACCTTTCTTGCTGTATGCGCAGTCGGTATTTTGGGATTGTAAGTGGATTTGGGTATTAATATATATGTGAAGTACTATTGAACATCTCATGTTATCTGGATCTTCCTTGTTATGATTGATGCGAACATGGGCTATCTGATTAAGTTACAAAAGTATATGTTTAATTTCTGCGAACTATGAAATTATCTATGTTTATGGTATATGTATCTGTGATCTATTAACTGTTGTGATTATAGTGTTATATGTTGATAATTGGTATTACGCACGTGGATGCGAAGGTATTGACTAGATCTATGCGTGATAGTAGCTCTGTTATACTGTTTATTGTATTATCGACCTGCGAATAGATCTTTTTTGTGTGAACTCGATAGGCTAGGAACGCAGACCTGATTCACTTACGTACTCTCTCAGGGTGCAAAAACCCGGTTCCAGCACCCTCCCATACTGCTTTAGGTGACACTTGGCCTGTGCAATAAGGTCACTGCCGAAATGGCCAGTAGTATAGGGGGTTTTTGGCAAACCTTAACCTCCAAACCTTGGTCAGGACTCCTCAAGCCAACAAAAATAATTAATTATTTTAACAAGTCTTGAATCGAGTGGAATTTCCATAAATTGTTTCTGAGTTCTTTAGAATGATGTTGTTTAAGCCTCCCTACAAAGTTGGAGACTTGGAACACTTTTGGATGCTACAAAAATCAACACTTATTGCACTTTTTCAGCACCTTCCTCTCGGAGTTCAAACCACTGACATTATTTTTAGGTCACATATGCACTGAAAAATTAATGATAAGGCTGCTATGTGGCTATCCTATCCCTTATGGTATTTAGGCCTTACGACACTTAATGAACTCTAGTTATACAACTCAATGGAAGGCTTAGAAGCTATTAGAAAGAAATTATGAAGCAGGAATTAAGAAAAGCACCAATTTCAATGGAGGAACCCTATCCATATGTAGATTCTCCTTTCCAATAATGCGCACCTCAGCCAACCCATCGGTATAAATCAACACAAGGTTAGCTAGGATCTTCCTTTTGAAACCAACAACCACTAGAAATATAAAAAATGATAGGAAGACCCATCCATCAAAAAGATAAAGTTCTCTAAAGAGTATAAATTTAACAACTCATCAAGATTCTTTCTAAAAGGTAAGAGATGCTTCCATAAATGAAGGAAAAGGCTCGCCTCTACCTCATATTTATTATGGGAGATGCCAAGGCCAATGATGCATGGGGGGGAGGGGAGGTTGATAGAGAAAAAAATCGTATGAGAGAGATCCAACCTCTTTCCTCCATTTCCCTTCACTTCAAAATGTATTTTCCTTCAAATTCAAGTGGTTTCTTCAACAAAATGTACATACACATGGGAAGAATATGTGTAGAGAGACAAGAATGATACATTATATTCCTTAAATTTTCAGTGACATAGACAATTTTTGTATGCATTCCAAGTTTCAAAAATACTTTGGAAGATGAATGAGCTTGAAACTTGAAATAAGTGAGGAATAGAAATAATATCACAGTAGCCAAATGTGGTAGAAAAAATATGTAGTTAACTAAGATCCAAAATTCCACTGAGACCCCTTGGAAACACCTTGTGAAAATTTCATTGTCATCATGGGAGAATAACAATTTAATCCTAATCTTTCCTACACCACTTTCTTACGACGTTTACTTTGCAACATATGGTGAAATTTATAGTTTATAATTTAACAAAGAAAATAGAATTTCTATCATTTTATTGGACATCTCTTTTATTATCCATCTTTATGATTAAAGAAAATAAGAAGTGGTATTAAATTTATTTCTTGGGATGCGATAGGTTTTTTTCTTGTATTTTATTTTTCATATTTCCTTTTGGAAGTGTTTCTTCATCATATTCACCAAAATGAAATGTTAATAGTGAGATTGGAGGATATATGGTGAAGGAATTTCAAGTTTTTTATAAATAAGGTGTGTTGTTAACATAGTCAAATTTAATTATGTTTGACTCCATGACTTACATACCTATCAAGTTTTCTTTTACACAAAAATATGACTTTCTGATTTATCGACTAAACTTAAATTATAAACCCCCAAGGTTCAGATCAATCCTCTCTCTAAGAAAATGATGGTCCCCATAATTAACTAAAATCTTATCAAAGGTGGTCCAAATTAATTTGAAAATACCATTTTCATATTACATATATAAAGGGAACATTAAATAAGGTTTTAGATTCTTTAAGCTCAATAACGTCAATATTTTTGTGGAGTACTAAATTCAATTGTCCCTTTAAATATTATTGCATTACAAATTGATGATGATTGGTACAAGTAGGTTAAATGAGAGTTAGAGGAGAAAAAAATGAGGATATTAAAGTATGACTGATATATATTAGATAGTGATGGTTGCGTCGAGAGGTGCGGTATAACCTAGTATAGGGTAGATGTGTAGGCAATAGAACACTTTTTTTGGATAAAATGAAATCATAATACCACGGGAGAATACCATGGCCCATTTATACTTTTTATTATTATGTTGTGGATCTAAGATTTTAATCATTCTATTATAATACCATGGACCAATACCATTTCTTATCAATACCACAAGCCTAAAAACTCTAACATATTTCAAAATTAAAATATTTTATAAATATTTTATTTTAATTTAGTTGTATGAAGTTTTTTAATTAAATCTAAAAGAAAAAAGGTTATAATTATTTTTGATATATATGTAAACCCTCCATTCTCATAGACACTAAAAACATTCCCATAGCAATTAAATCAAGGTTTTAGTAAAATAAAAAACAAGAATAATTTTTTATAACATATGTGTAATTTTTCAAATGGTTGTAACTAGGGTGGTAGTGAGGAGTAGCTATTATCCTACCCACCCAGCTTCTAGTCTCACCTAGATTACTTAGGAGTCGCTGGGGGTTTTCATATGAACAAATGTGTTGGCGCAGAAACCGCTACCTCCAATAATCTGAATACATTGCTAGTGGTTTTCCCTCCATCAGATTCCCTTAACCCCAATGGGGATGTACCCACACTTGGATGCCCCACCTCGAAGTTTGCCTAACGAGGCACCTCCTAGGTGAAGGCATTATGAAGCATAAGGTGATACAACAGGCTGGCAGTCGGTCTAAATCTAAATACCCTCCTCTGGTTATTATATTATGTAGCAATGACAATGTAATGTTTTTTATATCTTGGGTGATGAAATGTCTATAGGGTGGAAAATTAGAGTGTTAAAGGCCGAGTCAGCTTTCTAGGGCCATTGGGTGACTAGACCTCCATGGAGTGTTTGGAATATAGTATTGTGGCTTCACTGGTGGGATTTTGTGCAATTATATGGGATCCTCATTCATTTGAAGGTTCCTCTCATATCTAATGCATTACGTTTGGTTATACAAGGTGGAACCTCAGGTTCTACCAAAGGAGTGTTGGTGTAGGTTGATGGGTACTCGGAGGTATCAAGGTTATTGCTTACATATGGTATTTACCTATGCTTTTGTTTCAGGTGGTCATTATTAATTTGACGTAATGCATTTCCCTGCATTGGGAGTGGCCTTGTCTATGGCTTCATTTTCTTTTTGAAATAATTTTTCTTACAAAAGATTAGGTTCTTCACTGGCACCAACTTTTTCCAAGCCCCTTCGGAAAATTTCATGAAGGAGGGGGTGTTTCTGGTAGTGGAGAAATCTATAATATCATTAATATCTATGTCCTAGTTTCTTATATTAAATAATTTCTTGAGCCATCGGGAGAGCGATTGGGTGATTTTGGGTAACAACTTGAGGTTATCCTTCCCCTATTATGGTGGAGGAATGAAAGAGGAATAGGGCCATAGAGGGGGTTCAACGAAGTGGTACTGGTGAAAATTAGTTGGGTGGATTGGCTTGGTTAGTTCTATAAGGCCAAAGCATGGAGTGTGTGGCACTGTTCATGGTTTCTCAAGTGTGTGCAGGTGGTCCATTCCTCCTGGGAGGTTGTATCCTCTCTGCTCATTCTAGTTGACAGTATTTGAGAGTGGTCAGTCACACCTTGGAAACATAGGCATCCCATTCATGAAAGAGAGCTCTAGGGCCATATTGGACGACAAATTAGTGAGTTGAGCTCAGCTTCAGAGGATGCAGTCAATGGAGAATGAGAATATCAGGTTGCTTAGTATCATGAGTGATCGTCAGATAGAGTGGAAGCTTTAGACTCACTAGAAACCATTGTAGATCATAAGAGAGATAGTCAGACCAAGTTGGACTTTATGATTTTGTAAAAATACTTGAATACAGAATTTTAGTTAATGTGGCTAATGAGAACCTTTTTCTGTTGAAAAGCCAACATACATTAGGATCATCGATTTTAAAATGGAACACACTAGATTTTTCAAAAGTCTAAATGCAAACATGAACCTATGGAAATATGTATATAACGGATGTCACCAAAATCAACAAATGAAAAAGCTAGATGCTCAATTGCACCAGAGTCCCATCTTACTCAATGAATTAATGCCACCTGTCATTGCAACATCCTTTTTGAAAATGTTTTTTAAAACAATGTATTAAAGTATTTTTGTTTTGTTTTCATCAAGAATGTAATGTTCCGAGGAACAAGTAGTTTGAGAACAATCTGCTTAGTTGATAGTTTTGACAGTTGACAGTTTCATAACTATTCCTTTTGTAATTTTGTATAAAAATAATTTGGAAATATAAGTGAGGGCTCATATTTTTTGATCTTAGAAGCACAAATTACTTATATTTTGAATCTTCTTGCCGATTTAATAAATATTTCAAAGTGATTCTAGAAATTTGTTGAGTATGATATGTGTTTTTTGCAACCTTTTCATCTTAATGTTTTTCTTCTATAGAAGAGAGTAATGAAGTTGCTAGTTTTTATCATTACAGATTTTCAAACCTTGATTTTTGTATGTTCAATTTAAAAGAACCTTAATTATGCATTCCTATTTTATGTATTCCATTCCATAATAATTACATATTTCTTCTAAAATAAAAAGACAAAATATTCTACTCTAAGTAGCCTCTTTTTAAAATCTTTTCATATTATTTTTCTCACTACACTACCATTTAAATCATATTTAACATCAAAAGGCCAATTTGAAAGGTTGTTTTCCCATAGAATATTCTGAAGCATTGTCTATAAAATTAATATTTCTTGGGTCTTTAAAAATGGAACAAAAAATTATTTTTTCCACCATTTTTAACAAATGTCTTAGGTACTAACCTATTCTCATCCAGAGGTTGTCTTCCAACATAGAAAAATGACAACATGTTCATGAATGATGGTTGATTCATTTTGCAGGCTCTTTGGTGATTCATAATACTCCCGCTAATTTTACTTCTTAAAGAGCTTCATTAATGCACTCTGAGTAATCAGTGAAGTTATATGTTAAAAAAAATTCTCCTGTCATCTCATACCAATTAGTAGTACCATGGAACATCTCCATCTTAAGATACCATTTCTGAGGTAGCATCCCCAAGGAATGAAAGAAAATGTGCACCCGCTTTGGTTGAGGTTCTTTGCCCCAAGATACGGTCCAGCGAGATAAATTATTGCATGAATCATCATCACCCTCATAAATATCCGTGATTTTCATATCTACATTACCAAACCCGAGCCTTATCAATTTTTAGAACTCCTTCCATCCTCCTAAACTTTCTGTGTGCGTGCCCCACCTTAGGTCCAAATTGGACCTCAATGCGAACTCCAAAGCTTCATATGTTTGTTATTCTAGCACACTTTGTTCAAATAATTTCATAAATAAGACAACATTCCTCGTTACCTCAAAGAATGGCAAGTCACACACCTCCGATGGGACACTTCGAAGTAATTTGGTAACCTTATTACATCACTTCATAGTTACTTCAGGTAATTAGTTTTTCCAATTCTCTTACTCTTCATCGGACTCTGAAACGCATGAACTATCATGCTTCCAACATATTGTGCCATAAGTAATGGGGTTAATACAATCTTCATCTTGTGTAGTAAGCTTATAGATCTGATAAATAAAAGCATCCTCATATTCATGTTGGAAAGGCTATGTATAGTGCGCACCTTTAGAGTGATCCAATGTCACAACAACTCAGGTACCATCACTAAAATGAAAATACCCTCTTGCGAAGGCTATAAAAGAGGTTTTTAGTGTTATAAAATTGGCCAAAATTGTCAAAAAAACATTTGCTACAACATCCGTTTATGGTTACGGAGGTTGTGGTGAACCTTTCAATAGAAATTCAACACAACTAAAAAACCTGGGCAGCCGGAGGTTATTATGGATGTTTTTTCATCGGTGCACAACTAAGGTCTCAATGCACCAGTGTGTGTCATCTAGATGGCGGCCTCGGGGTGATCAAAGGTGCATGCACCGAGTTGTCAAGGTATGAAACCGCACCAGGCGTAGTGTTGGTGATATAACGCACGGGGCCATTTTAATTTATCTTGGGATTTGTGTAGTGCCCATAGGTCGTCTCAACGCACCGGTATGTAGACTTATAGAAACACACCAGTGCATCGTATTAGAAAAACGCATCGATATTTATAATTGGTATTGTTATTTGTGTAGTGCCCATATGTCATACAAATGAATCAATGCATATTCTCAAATAAACGCACCGGTGCACAGTATCGCACAAACACACCGAGATATTTAATTGGTTCTGGTATTTGTGTTGTGTCCATAGGTCGTAAAAACACACCAGTGTGTTGCATCATACAAACGCATCGGTGTATAGTAACTGACACACATTGGTGTTCATTTTTTTATTTTTAGAAACATCGACCTATGACAGTGCAATTATTGTGATTTTTTAAAATTCATTATTCATCAAAAGTCGACACATCTTATAACAATATTCATATTAATTAAATATTTATTAATTCACTTGAATGTGATGTATGGATTAATTTGTAATACTGTATCATAATTATTGTGATTTTTTAAAATTCATTATTCATCAAAAGTCGTCACATATATATCTTATAAAATATTCATATGAATTAAATTTTTATTAGTGCATTTGAATGTGATGTTTGGATTAATTTGTTATATCATATCATCAAATTTCAAATCTCTTCATTATAATATTTAATCATCCATAAATTTAATCAATGCTATTACATTTCACAGCAACAATGGCGAATGCAATAGAATAATTAGAACATATATATATATATATATATATATATATATATATATATATATATATATATATATATATATATATATAAGATAGTCTTTGTCATACAAAGTGGGCAGTTATTGGTATCCCTTTGTCTTTCAGTTGGCACACTATGTCCAATACATTAAAAAAATTTTCTGATTTCATAGACAAATATTTCAAAAAATACAACGCCTTGCTTTGATATCCAAACATAGTGATTATCATTCTTCGCTTGAACTGTTGTCACTGCTAGAGCTACTTCCATGACTTTGGTTATTTTTAGGAATTTTTTGTTCATGGTGTTCATTGTTTTCTTCCTCTTCTCCTTCCATCTACAAACATAAAAATAAATTGTAATGAGTGTATATACATTGGTGTGAATAATGAAAATTACAATATTAAATAATATACATCAATGTAAATCGAAAATAAATGACGTGCCATAGAAAAAATTGACTGATAAACTATACACATTCTTTCAAAACCATGTACCATGCCATCTTTCAAGATTTCATCTATTGGCGCAGTTCCATACTTTGTTTCCTGCAATTTTTATACTGCATAAAAAATCATATATTTAATATAAAAAAAATTTGTGTTCTATTAATTATAAACGAAGCTAAGTAAAACAAGATCAATAGATGCTTACAAATTCGACAATTAATTTATGATATGCCAACATATACTCACAACCCATATTTAACCCAATTTCAATCAATTCATCTGATGGTTCTTCTTTGTATGTTAGCGCCTATTTGAAGACATTCAATGATGATTTTTGTAAAACAACTTAAAAATTAAAAAATTGAAATCTACTTAAGTTGTTATCAGGAAGTAACAATTACTCACAAACATAGATATCAACCCTTTTCTTCCTTGTCATCATGTTTTATGTGCTGAATGGCTTCCATTTTCTTTTGTTTTCTACAAGAAAATACTTGAAAATCAATATTTCATGCTAAATTGCTTATTTATTGTACCTAATGATCGAAAAATTCAATGATTACATATTACATTTGAAGCACATTTTTGTTGAGATGGCTCCTCATGCGATGCAATTATGTCCATTTCTTTGACTATCTCCATGTATTCCTTTTTGGACATTCCTACTCGCATATTTTTTATATCAGCTCGTTCATCTTTTGATATTTTCATAATCTTCTTGAAAATGTAATATGACAATAAAATATTTAATTTTTATATTGATATATGAAAACTAAATATTACAAAAGTGATATTTATAAATAATTCTAGACAAAAATTTAAAGGAATATTACTTTTTCATTCCTTCCTTTTTGATGTTGTACGTTTTTTCTATTAAAAGTCTGACATGTCTCATTGATCAATTCTCTGGAAACTCTTCCTGTAGGTTAGATAAAATCTAGTTCTTGAAATCATTGGATTGATTTTTGTATTGTAAGTGGACAAAACATCTATACATTCATTCCACTAGATCCCTCAAACTTTTGTAAAAGTTTTTCCCCCTTTCGTTAACCTCCAGCACCACTTCAGATGAACTGAGGAGCAATTCATTTTCATTTGCATGTTCTATTTTTTTTATTTTCTTAGAACAACATTCCTTTTATTATTTTTTGGTCCCTGTATAACATTAAACAAATATGAATTAATATATTGTTTAACACATGTTATCTAATAATTTTAGGTATATTATTAATGAAAATTAAAAAAAGAAACTCATATTGGATCGATAGTATTTTTTCATTCACCTGATTCATCCTTTTGAAATTTTTCCATCAAGATCTTATGCTATTTTGGTCCTAGATTAGAAATAATCTTATCGATCTTCATCATTTTGTGGCTCTGCATGATACACAGTAAACAATACATATTATTTAAACTTACATATAGTTCAAATATAATATTTTTTGTAAAGAATTTACAAAGAACTTGCCTTTTTTGCTTTTCTTGATGTGTTATCAGTATTTTTGTTACTTGTTCTCTTGTCAGTCATTTCTTTCTCAATCTGAAACCTATACCATATCATTCATTAATATATTTATAAACAAATTGTCAACCTTTTAGGTAAAAAAATAAAATCTCAAGAAACCAGTGTGACATTCCTGGTGTACACACCAACGTTGGTGCATGGGGGTCTTATAAACGCACCGCAAAAAAAATATAATAGACCGTACAGTTCTCTATGTCAACAAGGAGCACCAGTGCGTTACATGTTAACCACCACACCGATTAACACAGAGAAAATAATAAAAATTGTCCAATGTTAGTTTTTGTAGCATAAACGCCATACGCAAACAACCATACGATGCTCTCTATCAACTAGGAGACCTCATGTGGTGCGTTATATGTTACATGGTGCACCGATTAACAAAATAAAACATTTTTTTGAAACAACATGTTCGTGGTATGCCATAATGAAATAGCACGTTATCTGTGCGCCCTGTGTAACCTAGCGCATTGGTTCCCTATTTTACTGGGTATCTATGTGCCCTATGTACTATCACGGTCCGCTGGGATAATACAACACACCGGTGTGTTAGGTTACACAGGGCACGCCGATAATTTTTTATTTTTTTTCAAAAATTCACACATGGGCCGACATGGATTGGGATTGGACTATGCAAGTCGTCTCGTGGGTTGGATATCAATTTAAAATGAAAATCCCTAATTCTGAAATCACAAAAACATGGAGAAGAAAGTGTAGAAAAAAAAAGAATGAAGGGTTTAGGGTAAAAGTGGATTTTTTTTTGTTTTGTTTCTGAAATGCAAAACAAATTGAAATTTTTTTCTTATTTCATAAAAAAACTGCAGAAAAAGTAAAACAAATAATCAAATTTAATCATGAGATCATTTGACATTCTATGCTACATGGTTTGAATCACCAGAGGTTTGGAATTCTGATTATTTGAATACTTCTACTCGAACGTATTTTACTAATCCACAGTGCTCTCGTGCTCTCTTGCTCTAGGTATGTCTCCTGCAAATCTATGGCTGAAATTTTTTTCCAAAAATAGTGAAATAATGAAAAGTGTTTAGTATTTAAAGAATTGTTTTACGAAATGAAATTTTTGAAAATATTTTTCCGTCCATTTTTCAATTTACCATTTTTTCCACTTAAAGAAAATATATTTGCTCCTTTTTTATTTGCGCTTATTCTTCACTGATGCATCACTTAATAGCACCGCACCAATGCATCTATTGGTAACACGACACCAGTGCACAAACTAAAATGCAACGGTGCAGTTATATGTACATTAGCATCCATTTGTGGTTAAGGCACTTAAATTACTATTAGGTCTGTACAACAAAATTTAGTGAACTCCATCCATAGAAGTTCAGAATTAGAATTTTGTTTATTCTTGATGGAAATATGCAATTAATTAGAATTTTTTTTATTCTTGAGAATTAGAATTGGAATTAGAATTGGATAAATTCTTAATGGAAATAAATATTCCTCCAATGCATTTTGTTTATTGTAGGAAGTCCCCACTAATTATGTCGAGAGAATGCAATGTGGGGCATGTGAGGATGTAATACTACAGGGCCCAAGTGGGAAATTTTGGCATGTGAACCTGTGTTATGTTAAGACGTGTGCAGTTTTCACAAATGGTTGGGAAAGTTTTGTTTCTGAGTAGTTTATTGATGTTTGAGATATTTTAGTTTTTAGACATGTTAGAAATGCGCATTTTGCTGTGAAAATATTTGGGCCATTTCTTTTCAAAATTACACCTCTTCTTTTTTAAGAAAAATAAACTTGAACCTTTCGACAACCTGCAACAAGAAAAGGTGGCAACAGGAGCCTCTAACATGCATATCTATTTCTCACATCCATATCTATTTCTTCTGTTGAGGTCTCGAAGGAATTGATTATGGATAGTCTACTTCACTGAGGATTCTGCCTAAATATTCTTTGGTTCTACTGAAGGGTGCAGTTACTAACAGATACAAGATTGTAAGCTCCCTCCCAGTTACTAACAGATACAGGATTTGCATAAAATGCCTCGAAACACAGAATGGAGTATTTTATTTTTTGAAAGTTGTGTGTTATTGTCGTGAAAGAAATTATTCTTTCTATTTTGTGCTAATATGGTGAAGAAATGGAATAGTGCTCAAGTATATGACAACAATCTTCAATCATATTCTCAAAATATATGGGTTCTTTGTTAAATACATAGCTACAATATTTGGTCATATCGCTGCTAGGAAAAATTCAACTAAAATACCAATACGGCAGGGTCGGTACTGTTTACTGTCCCATGAAACCATAAACCCCACAAAAAATCTCAAAAACATTTTAATAAAATGAAAAATACTAAAAAAATGTTTTAATTTTTATTTTTATTTTTTTGTCGATTGCATTCTTGACACTTGAATTCTTCTAAAATTTGTTCATGGAATCAACATCCATAAGAGGCAACGCAATGGTAATATATTCGAATTATTCTATAATTTGTTCAATGGAATTACTACATGTGAAATGGTAAATGTGTTATTAATTCATCAATATTTATAATTTTTAAGATGTGCTTTTATAAAGAAGAGGACTTAATTCCCTTACACCTTATAAGGCTCTTTTTTTTAAACATTATAATATGTATTTTGAATTAATGTTAAAATCAATATTTCACTTGATAATTTGCAATTATGTTGATCTCAGTAAAAATAGCGTACTGTATAAATTTCTTTTTTTTGGTATGTAATATCATAATAAAATAATGATAATTCTAAACTACATGAATTTATTTGTAGTATTCTCTAAAATTTATTATGTTACAAAAATTGATATTATTCTAGATTTATTATTTTACAATTATTTACAATTTTACAAATTTACAAATTTAAAAATTTTAATAAAATCATTTCACATTAATACAATTAAAACTTTACAAATATTTTACATACAATTACAATTAAAATTACAATTGCAATTAGAATTTGAATTACAATTACAATCACAATTTTACAATTTCACATACAATTACAATTAGAAATACAATTACAATTTTAGAATTTTACATACAATTACAATTACAATTAAAATTTTACAATTATAATCATTTCACAGTAATACAATTACAATCATTTTACAATTTTAGAATTTTACATACAATTAGAATTACAATTACAATTTTACAATTTGTCATATATACAATTACAATCATTTCACAATAAAATAAATATTACAATTACAATTAAAATTTTACAAATATTTTACATACAATTATAGTTAAAATTACAATTACAAATACAAATATAGTTTTACAATTTTACATACAATTACAATTAAAATTTGAATTACAATCACGAAATAATATTTAATAAATATCATGGTCATTTAATATTAAATTAATTAATAAAGATCACGATCATGATAACCATCATACAAACATCATATTCGACTAAATAACACATTCAAATTCGTTAACATCATCGTGATCATGATCATCTAACAAAACACAATTAGCATTGTATAACATCATCACAGCACAAACATCAAATATACATCTCATGTCAAATAATTTCTATCACATACACATCTATCTTCAAGCTACACATTAAATGAACATATCTAACATGACCTAACAATATACACATCATGATGATCACCAACATGTAAATTAAATAAAACTGCAACATGAACATAAAATACATGGATATATATATATATAATGTCAAAAATATACAACTTTAATACAAATTTCATGGATCAGTTGGTGGTACACCATCAATAGCATTTATAGTCGAGGCCTGCTCAGTCAATGGTGCAGCCTTGAAAAGCTCAGATACATGTTGATCATCATGTGCATGTTGATCTGATACTAGTGCCTCATGCTGATCAGGATTAACTATCAGCTGCTCATCATGATGAATCGACATGGTCGATGGTCCAGCCTGCTCATGATCATTAGTACTGTTGGATGTTACAGGCTGCTGACTAGACATGGCCAATGATCTAGCCTGCTCTCCATGATGACTGCTAATCGATGCTAGTAGAGGCCGCTCATCTAGCACAACGCAAGGTGAATGATCATCAGATGATGTGTCGCTGCTTACGGACTTTTGATCACGTGCTGCGTATCGACCACACCTATAACGTGCAACGATCCTCCTCAGTTACGTAACTAAGGTCGTAGATCCTATGACATGTCGGATCAGGTTTTACATGTCACGTGACATGCCTCTCCACATATGTAACATCCTACTATCGACCTGTTTGTCTCTCATAATAGCGGGCTTAACTCTCGCCTCAACAATAAATGTAGTGAGTTGGTCGCCCAACTCCATCATGTATCTGATATCAAGCCTACCACGCCTAGAAAAAGGGGGTATTGACACACTAGTAGGAGCAGGTCTCTCTACACCGGCCTCCTGATGATCCTCAACATCTGGCATATCCTTATCATCATCAAGATCCACACCTGGATCATCTGGTGGTGCTGGCATGTCCTCGCCATCAAAAGACCCAATGTCTACAAAATATATACAAGTACACAACAACAATTAGACAATTTCATTATACAATTTAATAAAAAAAAGTTAAAGGACATGTTAGAATAAATTTAAATAAAACAGTAGTATTACCTCTATCATCTGGTGGCTCATAATCTTTGAAGAGGATGTTGGCACACCCTTGCCAATCTGAACTAGCACAAGGACAGGGGACCGTAATGAAGGGATGCTCGTCGACACTAGCTAGTAACTCTAGTGCATCATGTGATATCCTCGTGGAAAACACAGTCTCACCCCTCTTGGGCATCATCTGTCCCACCATGTGAATCTATGCCTCGAACATCAGCCTATGAGGCTGCCGAACAAGAGTAGGCCTCGTCTCTAGAAACCCCTCAAAAAATAAACCAAAAAACTATGAAGCAAAAGGGAATTTGACCCTCCCTTGTGCATGATAATGAAATCTATCTAAGGCTATACAAAACTGGTGAAAAAAAATGGCAGACCACCTGACAAGTCGTGGCTCCTATACTAAAGTATCAACATAATATAGAGGCGAGAAACTAATGTGTTTCCCGTCACTGGTGTTGTGTGAAATGTTCAAAATTAGAAGTGAGAGGCACCTCACCTCCTGACTACCAAATGCACGAATACATAACTGACCTCTGGAGACCTGAAAATCTGAAGGAGACAATATATCTGTGCTAATGTATCTCTGGCAGTACACCAACGGACTCCCTGCTACATAGCCAACTGGAACCTCTGGGAATTAGGGAAAATCCACCCCTCTCCTCGATAGGCCTGTAATGAAATATATTTCCTCCTCAGTGGGTCCATACCACTCGTTAGGACCAACCTGGAAAGCCTGTCGGTGGGAATTCCACCTACGGATAAAATGTCTCAAAAACAAACCATTGCCCTTTAGGGAAGTAGCCTCTTCATAGAACTTGAGGAGGCCTACCTACGTTAGGCTCCCCTGGGTGGATGTTGTAATAGGGAAAGGGTGCGCATCTCTCTCCCTCTCTCGTGCCTCCCACAGTTGAACCATGTTATACTGGTCCGCCTATTGTTTTTGTTGTTACCCCTCTTCTCTCCTTTCACATCTCTGAATGATTGACATATTAAATACAATTTTTTTATTAAATGAGACATGTATTTAGGAAAGAAAAATTGGCTGTATAATTTTCAAAAGAAAAAGTTCCCACCATTTTGAAAAATTCAAGCTGGAGATTGGTAGGCAATGCACATCAGAATTGCGTGAAATGGGTGCAATGAGAGCACCGATGTTAGGGCGGCTTAGACAAGAATAAATTTCACTGGTGCTTAAGAGCTCTGGAACACTGAGAAAAGTGAAAAATGTGGTTTTTTGGCTGTAATATTTTTTTTATTTAACCCAATTCTAGTGCGTAGGGTTTTATAGGCAGACAGGTGAGGTTTCTTAAGACCACACTAGGTGGTTTCAGTTTTGGCATGGAGTTTTTGGATGCACTAGTGTGGTTTATTTGTAAAGCACCAGTGAGCTACAGAAATAAGACGCACTGGGCAGGTGTGTATGGAGCGCACAGTGTCTAGTGCACCAATGTTTTGTGTGCACCGATTCTTTCTCTTGTTGAATGCACTAGTGCGGTTTAAGATGATGACTTCCGTAAAAACCTCCACCCACCAACCTTCTCTAGTAATCTCCACTAGAAACGAACATCTTGGGTATTTTTATAAGGGATTCCTCAAAAAAATATGTTAGAGGGTCTTTTCCTTGTAGTGCATCCTTCTAAAATACCATCTTCTTATTCTTCAGATTGATTATAGCATCCATTTCGTAAGCCTAATAAAATCCAAGCAACGCAGCATAGGGATTTATTATCTACATTGAAGCTCTACAGTTGGTCCATTAGAATGATCTTCTATTGGTTTTCCATCCTCAGCTGAATCAGAGACCATTTCCACTTAGGTTGTCCCATCCTTTCCCATGTGTTTTTTGGCAGAACGTTACCATTTGATCGCAGATCCAGAATGACTTGGTCCATCTCATAACCTCTGATTTGGTGCAATAGTCTGCCAGCTTTGACAATGCGATCTAGTTGAATATTATGTTGGAAATTTTTCTTAATCTGCATGTCCATGATTCAATCAGTTGTGGCTTGTTCCATGCATTATGGTTTTATCTCTGTTGGTGTGATTTGTTCTACAATGTCTAATGTGTGCACTAATTGTGGGAAGTATGGTTGAAGGCGGTCCACATTGAACACTAGTTGTAGGTGAATGAATGGTGGAATGTTGAGCTCGAAATAATTATCCCCTACAACCTTAGTGATGGTGTATGACCCATTTGATAGCAGGCAATGATTGGAGTGGTGCTGGGTGAGGTGCTCCTTATCCAAATATAAACAAACTACCCCCTGCCCCCCCTGGAACTTGTGTGGCACCCGATGGTGATCATATTATTACTTGTACTTAGAATTGGATCTCTTAAATATGTCATGGACCTAATGGCATATCTATTGAGTGTGCTAAATGAAGTTGTTATCCCTTTCAACTTCATACTGGACATGAGAAGAATCTGCCTAAGTAACTGAAACTAGTATGGCCACATTAATGGGACATAGTGGCTAGAATCCCAACCCCATCTAAAACGGGTTGTGGCCAGTTTAGCTATGGAGATCTCTTTTGTAGTTGGACATAGGAGAGATGCTTCAAGTTGTACATATGGATAATCTATACAATCATCCTATTGATGGCCTCTATTTTGCCATCAATTTGGGGGTGGAATGTCGTGGACTTAGCGAGCTTGTTTTCCATCATTGACCAATGACTTGACCAAAATCTACTTAGGAACATATTGTACCCATCTGAGATAATTCGCTATGGGATCCCAATGTGTACCCACACTTGTTCAAATACAAGCTTAATAGTGGCCTCTATTGTGATATCATTCTTACAGTTCTCTAGAATGGCCATCTTAGAGAATCTATCGATGACCAATAAAACGTAGCCAATTCCATGCTTAGAAAAAATAATGCCTGATATGTAATCCATGGAGATGGATTCCCAAGGCTGACTAGGAGTAGATAGAGGAGTGTATAGACCTCGCTTCTTGATGGTTGGTTTGGAAATGGCATAGTAAATGTAGGATCTGATGTACTTCTTGACATCGTCTCAAAGTTTTATCCAACAAAAATATTTTTGCAACACTGAAGCTATTTTCTCTATCCGAAAATTTCCAGTGACTTGAATTTAATGTTCCTCCCATATCATCTTGGCACACTCGGTTGAAGGAACATAAAGGTGTCCCAGGTAGCATAACAATGCATCCTAGTGGTGGAAATTTCTAACTTTCTTAGCTTCCAACAGTGTCTAGTATGTGTTTATGAATTCTAGATTGCTCTTGTAAATATGTGGCCACCCCAAAGTCGTGTTTGCACAAGATTCGAGCATAGTGGCCAACACCATAACCTGCAGTTGGCTAAGGCATTCTGCAGCATTGTTGGTATTTCCCTTCTTATACTTATTTTTCAAATGGAACTATTTCACATATGTGGACCATTTCTGATGACGATCATTTTGCAACTTTTCTTGTCTCTGTATGAATTGTAGTGGTTGGTGGTCTATGCGGATAACCAATTTCCTTCCCCATAATGCAATGCTTCCACTGTTGGCAGGCCTACACAGTGGAATGCATCTCTTTGTCTTAGGTCAGATCCTTTATTATTATGCCTGAAACTATCTCACTGTGATATGCCACTGGATGCCCTACTAAGTAATAACTACACCAATAGCATAGCTAAAGGCATCTATCTCAATCTCAAATGGTTGTTTCAGGTATGGTAATGTGAGAACAGGCGCAAAGTTGTAATATTTGTAACAACAGAATCTGTACACATAAGATTATGATCAACATAGAAATATCCAAAATAGGTGAGACATTTTATTATGTGGAGATGGATAAGTACAACAATGCATAAAATATAATCACTCTAGCCAAAGAAAGTTGCCTAGAATGACCCTGAAAACATGCTAAAGAAGGCACTGTGTAACTAGAGCTACTGGAAGTTGAATACTGCATTGTCCCTTTATATGATGATGATCTTACAGTTGCTGGATGAAAGGGAGATGAAGATATATGGTGCTCTAGAGCTCTGATGATGCCAAGATTTCAGATCTGGGCACTATGATGGAAATGCAAGATAACCCAGACAAGAAATCTAGATCTAAGAAGATCATAAATTCACCTCCCTATGGTTTGATCCCTTGACTTCTAGGTTTTTGAATATCTAAAGCTAGATATGATCAATATATGGTTTCAATATGATACATAGTCAAATACGTGCAATAATGGATGATCCCTTCACTACATCCTCAAGCTAGAAGCTCAAGATCTAGCTCCTTTATCCTCCTCTACTAATTCTAGCTGCTGCTACACAACTGTTGCAAAAACCTTTTCTTTAAAGGATGGAGGCTCTCTAGACTACTACTGAGTAATGAAATGGAGCTCATAAAATATGGGAAAAGTGAATACAAATTTAAGGAATGATCCCTCACATGATTTCTATCTGAAATACTATAAAATTCCCTCCTCCCTTGGATCTTCTTGACTGAACTGCACAATTCCTGATGGAAATACTATTGTTGGGAGATGTATTATGGATGGCCTAATGCCTAATACATATGTGATGCTCTGGAATTCTGATCTTGAAGCACAATGTTATAGGTCAATTTGGGCACCATTCCCAATGACCTGGTTAACTAGGCATCATCTTGGGGACCAATGATCAAGGGTCTATCATTCCCTATCATCTCAGTTTCTATATGCCCTAAGACAGGAAACAACATGAATCAAACAAGCCTTTCATCAAGCAAGGATTTTCCATGGTTTGAATCTTATTATTAAACATGTGGGATCTCACCAATGTAGGCTCTAAGGGGCCTAAGTGCGTTGCATATGCAGTTAGCCCCATGCAAGGCTACTCTGCAAAGCACTTCCGGAGATTCAAAGGTGCGTTGGTCACATTGGGAGCGAAATTCTCATTGTTATGGAATCTCCACTTGGCTAGTGTCTTCTAGAAGGGTTCACATTTGTCAAGCTTCAGATCCAAGTGTCCATTTGACATCTACATGAATGGAAACATGTCTTGCCTATTTTTCAAATGTTATTGGTTACAAAACAACCTTCATTTCATCTATAAATTGAACACAGATCTAAGTGTTTAGAGGAAGAATTTGAGTAGGGAAATGCTGGAGAATTTTCAATAGAGACTTTGATTTATGGAGTGCTACTAGAGATATTTATGTTGTGATGAGACTTGGGAACTCTGCTAGAAGGTCACTTAAAATCATTCACTAGGTTTTAACCTCTCCTTTTCTCATCAATAAATATTACTTCTTGTTTTTTCCCTACATGCATCCATGTTTACTTTGATTTTCCATATTGCAAGATCTTAGTTTATGAATGTAGTTTATGCTTAACTGATTTAGCTAAATAGCTTGAATAGATATCTATATTATTGCATCTTTCGTTGTTTCAGTGTTCTTTCTTGCAGGAAGCATTGAGCTATTTGAAACTGCTTGAATTTGAAGCTATAGTGGAAGTGACATAAAGGAGAAATTTGGAAGTGATTGAAACAAGTAAGCCTCCAATCTTCTCTGTGTATCTGTTATGAGTTAGGAGAAATGGTAGTATATTCTTTCACCTGTTGTTCTAGGCTAACACCTGCCTAGGGAAGCATAATTTATCCGTAGATTACAATTCTGGCCCAACAAACTGGCGACTCTGTTGGGGATAAATTCTCTTGTTTCTAGGTGTTTTAGTCTCTGATCTGGTTTCTAAATCCACCCAGTAGCTATTTCACATAAATATTAAAAATTTTCAGAGCTTAATTTGCAAATTTAGTGAGCCAAACAATAGCTTTTTCTTTGCTTACTGTGCTCAATGCACCCTTGGTCAGGGCACAGTGCTTTGCAGAGCACTGTCTCCCTTCTTAGACTGCGTTGTAGAGCACTATCTCCCCTTGGAGACTGAGTTGACTCCTGAAAGGGAAAAAATCCCCTTGAATCTGACTTTGTATTTTTCTTCAGTTCTATTTGCTGATTTGTTCTGAAAATTTTGATGCTCTATTGACCAGTAACTCTATATATTTCTTCTCCTTTCATTGAAAATTTGTTCAATATTGTTTTAAAAAAAAATTTCATTATCATTGACAAGTTGATTTCAAAGTACTTTTTATGGTCGCATTAAGAATCACTTGCTTTCTAAATAGGAAATTTTTATAAAATCTTCATTTCCTTGATAGGATAAATTGTTGTTGAAATCCTCTTTTTTCCTTCAAAAGAGAAATTGTTGTTTGTATTCTTCGTTTCTCGAAAGTAAAAAGTATTTTGATTATTGATCTAGTGCACCTAGTTTCTTTTATGAATTCATAACATTAAGGAAACTGAAAAGAAAAACTTGCATTTGCATGTAGGATTGTGTGTTTTTTTGCAAAAGGAACATTAGGAAATCTTCATTTAGTTTGTGATTCATTGATTTTGTTTTGTTCATTGATTTGTTTGCTCACAAATTATTTGCTCTCTTTCCAAAAAACTAGCGTTATCTTACCTTAGTAGCTAGGTTCTTCATTGAAAAAGCTGAAAGTGAAAGTTTTTTTATCATTCTTAGCTGCATTTTAGGAATTTTATATACATCATTGTGGTGAACCTAAAAGGAAAAATGTTAAGAAAGATCAACATAAAATAAATCTCAATTTACTTAACAATGCTTTGGAACATTAACGATAAAATTTGGAAGGTCTAGGCTAGAGACGTGTTCCAACGTTGTAAAACATAGCAGCTATCGTTAACATGTCTGCGATACATTCCGAGTGTGATACCTCACTCCACGTATGTAAGTATATCGTTTCTCTTCCACATACTTTCTGTTATATTGGGCAGTGTTATAGGATGATAATTATAAAGGGGTGCTCTCACTATGTGGTTTCGCATCAGACAGTGCTAATACGGACTTGGGCCTCCACATACCTTCAGGTATATTTGGGAGGACAACTCTTAGGTGCTATCCATCCACAGCGAACTAATTCGGCTGCCCTAAAATTGTGATTCAAAAAACACAGCGTTCGGGGAGATTACCTGCCCGTACTTCTTGGTTCGCCAGGAGTTATTCTATAGTTCATAGTTTCTTGGTAAACCATTTTTCCTAGCATTACCTTATTTTTGTTTATTTTTTTTGGATAAAATACATCAGTAATCATGGAAGAACATAATCCTACCCCCCGTCGTTCGCATAGATTAGCTTTGAAACCACCTTTACCACCAGAAGTTATTTCTGGTAGGCGAAGGCGATCACAATCTGCCGAATCAAGTATAATTCATACCTTTGGTGAAACATCATCATTTAAACTAGATTTAGCTCAAATTGTTTCCACACATCCCGGTTCATCTACTGTTTTTGAAACAGAGTCTTCATAGCTACCTGTGGTCACGATCCATTCAATCACCGAGACCATACCTCTTGGACCCGAAGTTGTTCAATCACAAATTGATCCAGATCTTGTCTCTTCTTTTCTAGAAAATATTAATCCTGGATAGCGAGAAGGTGTTCCTACCTTGGTCACTCCACAAATATCTATAGCCACTGAAACTCCTATATCACACAATCAACCGTCTGAAATATATTTTGGGCCTGACGGTGAAGTTCTTCCTCATGGTTTAATCGTGATTGAAGAAATCCCACAACCTGATACACCTTTAAGTCAAACCCACTTTCGGGGAGACCTTTACCTATACTATTCATTTCCTTAATTGTTTCCATCTGCTTTTGTTGATCTCATTTCCATTAAATCTACCATTGATTTTTGAGAGTATACATTTGGTCATAAAACTATGTCTGAACCAACATCTTCGGTTTGGTCAGCTGTTCCAATTACGTCAGCTCCTACCCTCGCTACTCCATCGATGTTCACAACCTCACCAGAGTCATATTTTCATGGTAGCCCTTCGGTCCCAGCAGGCTACAAATCATTTTCTGGCACCTTCTCTGGTCAATCTTCAAGACCATGGTTGTTATGTTGGCAATATGATGCAGAGTGTTGTCCTTTATGGAAACCCACTTAATGAAGATGAATACATGAGATTGTTGGCATGTGTTGTCCTTGATGGCAATCCACCTGATGAAGTTATTCTTGACTTGATGGACTTGGTAAATGATGTAAATCTGATGTGATATGATGTTTGTTGGAAATATGATGCTGAGTGTTGTCCTTGATGACAACCCACTTGATAGAGTGTTGTCCTTGAATGGCAACCCACTTGATGAAGATATGGCAACCTACTTGATGAAGTTGTGCTTGATAGAATATGTTTTGATGAACTTGTTAAAAGATGAAAATCTGATGGATCTACAGTGAAGTACAGAATGTAATGATGGAAGAATTGTCAGTATGTGTCAAAGCATGATGAAAAGGGTATGTCTACAGTGAAGTACAGAATGTAATGATGGAATAATTGTCAGTATGTGTCAAAGCATGATGAAAAGGGTATGTCTCAAGGCATACGCGGATTTGTCTAGAAGAAGTCACGTATGCACACGGGAAATAACGTTCCAAGTCGCGTATGGGCAAAAAGCGCTCATAAAGTGCAAAACCAGGGGTAACCACCATGGTATTGACCCATTTTGTTGGGTAATGATTCGTCTAAATGACCCTGTCCAGGAATACCATCGGAAGTAATGTGGTTTTGGCTCATGGTATTGAAAAAGGGTAATCCTATATAAGGAGAAGAAATTCATTGTGCAAATCAGAAGTGTGGGTGCAAGATGTCTAAGCTTGAATGAATGCTTCTCTTTGAAGTATATCTGAATGGAAAGGGTTACAGTTAGTGTTCCACGAGGATGATGGCTTCTCTGGAGAAATGATGAAGAGAGAATCTATATCTGAAATGTATTTGTATTTGCCTAGATCTGTTTATGGAATGATTAGATACGAGATGAGGCTGGTATCTTCATCACAGAGTAAAGGTAAAATCTGGGTAATGTATACGATTGCGAAGATTTCAATGACCAAAATGTCCACGAAGACCTCTACAGCTGATTCCGCCGTAGAAGGAAGCACGTATATCTGTGGCTCTGCTGAGAAGCGTATGCGCAATGCAATTGGCTCTATAATTTGTACAGAGGTATACGCGAGTTTTTGTGGCCGGAAGCGCGTATATACGCGACATCAGTGAAAGGAAAGCGCGTATGCAAACTAGGGTTTTCTGAAGTCTGTGATAAGAAATGTCTATATGTTCTGTGTGTTCACTGTCTATTGATGATGGTGTTCTGAGATCGGGATGTATGGGTAGGTCAGTCTGGAAAATATATGATGAAACGTGGCACACAAGTTGTGCTCTATTGAAGTTGTTGGATCAGTGTGAAAATTGATGAAATGTGGTCCTGTGGTGTTGGTTGTAGCCTTGGTCAGGGGGTTGGCTCCTTCCGGGTGAGGCCCAGTAAACGAGGAAGAAGAGGGTTGTGCTCCTTCCGGGAGAGGTTTGGTAAACGAGAGCCGGGGGTTGGTGCTCCCCTTCCCGGGGAGAGGGCAGTAAACGAGTCGGGGAGTTGGAGCTCCTCCCGGGGAGGAAATTTGGTAAACGAGCGCAAGTGGGTGCCTACGTACTGGTATGAGTCTGCGCCAGTACATAAGTTGTAAGATGTTTTCTCTATAATAAAATATTGAACGCTGAACAACGGCAGCGGTGGTTTTATCCCGACTTGGGTTTCCACCTAAAATCCTGGTGTTCATATGTGATGCTTTGTGTGATGGTTTATTCTGTTGTTACTGCACATGTTTACTGATAACTTAACATCAGATGAATGAATTTTGCAAAGAACTAAGTTAATAAATATCTGCATAATTAGATCTCTGCTAATACGCGAGTTGTATGAAGGATATCTGCGTGTATAAGCGAGTTTAATAAAGGAAAGTAGCATATGGGTTTTAAGGAATGAAAAAAATAAAAAGTTTTGAATATGTAGTAAATACTTATTCACCCCCCCCTCTCAGTATTTTTCCCAACAATTGGTATCAGAGCAGGTCATTCTGCAGAAGCTTGATCGCTTGAAGGAGATCCGTCGCAATGGGAAGTCTTGAAGGAGTAATGTCTATAAAGCCACCTCTATTCAATGGAAGCAATCTGATATTTTGGAAGGTACGAACAAAAGCATATCTGCAAAGTCTTGGTGCAGATGTATGGTCAATCGTGGAAGAAGGTTATCAATACCCAGCAAGTATTCCTACTGATGCAGCAGAAAGGAAGAAGTATGAAATCAATGCAAAAGTAGTAAATGTCTTATTAGGAAGCATGTACGAACCAGAATTTGCTAAAGTGATGCAGCTAAATTCAGCAAAAGAAATATGGGACAAAATAATTTTGAGCTATGAAGGAGATACAAAGGTAAAAAGTGCAAAACTCCAAACTCTTAGAATTGAATATGAAAATTTGAAGATGCATAGTGATGAAAGTATTGTCAGTTTCTTTCTTCGTCTAGATGATATTGTAAATTGAATGAGAAATTTTGGTGAAACCATAACCGATACTACTCTGGTGGAAAAAGTCTTACGATCCTTGACTCCAAAATCTGACTCTAAAGTTTCAGCTATTGAAGAAAGGCAAGATCTTCAAACTCTTACTGTTGTTCAATTACATGGTATCCTGATTGCTTTTGAAATGAGACAAGGAGGTCCTTCTCAAATCAAAGAAGCTGCTTTTAAGGCGTCTGCAAAAGGAAAAGAAAAGGAAGTTGTCAAGGAATCCAGCTATATATCTGAAGAAGAAGAAGAAGCAAATTTTGTGAGAAGACTCCAACCAGGAACTGGAAGATTCAAAGGTAAGCTTCCCTTCAAATGTTTTTATTGTGGAAGAGTTGGTCATTATGCTGCTAAATGTCCTTATAGAGAAAATCATGATAAAGGGAAACAATTTGTAAAGGGAAAGAGTTATTATGCAAATGAAGATAATAATGAAATGTCAAGTGAAGATGAAGAAGATTTTGACCAAGATCTACTAGTGCTCATGGCAAGGAAGCAAAAGGAGTTACTCGAGGAAAGCGAGATACCTCGAAATCATGTATAGAAACGAGAAATTGAAGGAGATGAAGCGGGTATTGATCGTTGTTCTTGTACTTCACTTACCTGTATATGCAAAGGTAATGATAGTGAAAGTGACAGTATGGATCTAGAAGAAGCTGTCAAGATTAAAGATGAAGATCAGAAAAAATCATCTAAGGAGAATGAATCTATAGACAAATATCAAAGGTTTCATGCTTATGCATCCAATCGAATGAAAAGACTAGAAGCAGAAATTAACGATCTAAATACAAATCTCAAAAAATAAAAAAAGAAGAATGAAGATCTTGAAGCTGGAATCATTTCTCTACAAGCAGATCTTGAAGCATCAAGTAAGAAGAATGAGGAACCTATACAATCATTTGAAAAGGAAGGGCTTGAAGCAGAAATCACTCCCTCAAGAAAGACCTGGATAAATCAAATAAGAATAATGCAGGACTTGAAGCAGAAAACATATCTCTGAAAGCAGATCTCAAAGCATCAAATAAAAATAATAAGGAACTTCTACAATCATTTGAAGAAAAAGGACTTGAAGCAGAAATCATCTCTCTCAAAGAAGATCTGGAAAAATCAAATAAGAAGAATGAAGAGCTGCTATAAACATATGAAGGAAATGAAAATTGGTTGACGGAAGAAGTTTTAAAATTGAATGATCAAGTAGAAGAGGGAAAAATGGTCGAAGAAAGCATGAAGAAGCAATGCCAAGGCTTGGAGGTTGAGGTAAACATTCTCAAAGGTAAATTAGAAGAAAAGGTTAAACTTTTGAGGTTTCAAGATAGTACTAAGATTTTGGACAATATTCTGAGTAATCAAAGATCTCCTGCTATCAAACTTGGTCTTGGTTTTCATGAAACTATTGAAGGAGAATCTAGTTCACAAGGAAGTGCTAAAGATTCAAAGGATGCCAAAGTAAAACCTGAAGAATTGAAAGAAGCAAAGGGTCAACCGACAATCATGAATTCTCAAAAGAAACCATTCCCTCCTAACTATAGAAGCATCAATAATGTTGAGTGCTTTAATTTTCATAATTATGGGCATGTTACAGCAAATTGCAGGAGCAGATTGTTTCAGTCACAAACAAGTAGATTCTACACAGATAGGTACTCTGGTTTCTTCAAGGGATATTGTTTTTCATGCAACAAGTATGGTCATAAAGCAGCTGATTGTAATACAAGGAAGAATCAAAAGACACATTATGATTCTTATGCTTATTTCTCTGGTCACTTGAGATGTTATGCTTGTAACAAGTATGGACATGTGGAAAAATAATGCAGGATGAACAGATATGAGAAATTGGATAACTTCCAGCCCACAATAAGAAGTTTCAAGAAAGGCTGGAGAAAGACGGAGGACCGGTCAGAAACGTAGGGAATGATGACCCTACTCCAGTCATCCACTTCTGAAGCTTACTTCTCTGAATGACTGCAGAAGTAATGTGAGATACATTAGGAGATTAGTAATGTATCGTCACAGGGGGAGCAATACATGATGATTCTCATGGTTGATTTTATTATTCTGGTTATATGTATTTTTGACAGAGCATCTGATATGAAGAAGACAGGTACATGAAGGACAAGTTCAGGGGGAGATGAAGGAATGTGAAAAAATTTCTATTCTTCACTTTCCATACGCGGGTTAGATGAAACAAAGTCGCGTATACACGCGCGTTACAGCAGACACAGTCGCGTATGCATTAAGGATAAGAGAATTGGGATGACAGCTGAAGATCAGGAGCAGAGTTTCAGGGGGAGCATCAGTCTGATTGCTAATGTTTATACTGTTAGCATTATTTTGCTTATACTCATGCTAATGAAATGATACATGGTTTCTTATGTTGAAGATCATGAATGAGCCCGAAGTGTTACTTGATGAAGAGTATCTGTTGGATATGGACATATCATGCAGAGTTTGTTGCTGGTGACTTGCTGTTGAAGATGTTCAGGTTGCACAAGTTAAGGAGGAGCAGCAGGTTGAATACTAATGATTGCATTGTTGGCACTATGACTACTTATTCTTTGGTTATTGTGATTCTCATGCTCAAATAATGATGGCTTGATGCATGGTTTTGAGTCTTTGAATGATCCCTGCTTACTTTTTGCTAAATTTTATCTATTGGATGAGATTGGAAGTATTATGATTCGGAGATAAGAATAGATCATGCAGAGTTTGTTACTATGGTTGAGATATTTTCCCTACATATGTTACTTCATGTTAAATCTTAAAGATCATGGTGATGTTGGACCACATGGATGATTGCTTGCCACTTATGTGAAGATGTTGTTCTGGTATGATAATTTCTCTTGGAAAGAATGTATTGATTTTGCAAAGAATCTGAAGGCTTGGTTACTAATGTGTTTATGCTACAACCATTGGATGACACTTGAAGACACAACTACATTGTTCTATCTATCTGTATTCCAGGGAAGAATTCAAATATCTCAGAAAGAAGTTGAACACTATCTTTTTCTCACAGAGGATCAGATCTGGTTAAAATATATAAGATAGTGTTGGATACGCGGATTTCCTGAAACACAGTCGCGTATATACCCGAGTTCATGCACATAAAACCGCGTATGTCTGGTTGCTGACAAATTTCTGTTTGGGTTCAACTTTCTTCAGCACAGCTGCAGTGCTGTTTGGTATCTCTGATACTGTTTGGTATCTCTGGTGGTGTTTCAGTTCTCATGATTCTATTTCTAATGTTTTGATAAAGATGCCTTGATGATTTGTTGGTGAAATTTTTCAGGATGCACAAACTAAGGGGGAGCCTTGGTCATATGAAAAGGATGCTTGGATGCACAGATTTAGGGGGAGCATTGGCCTTGCTAAGTATAATGCATTGTTGACATTATGTTGATTCTGAAAAAAAATGATCTCTTTCTTGAGGACTTTCTGGTGTTGGTCATAAATGGTCATTTTTGTAATTTTATGAAAAGGTCTTGTTGAGACCTATGATGAAAAATTGTAATATTCAATCATGTAAGGACTTAACAAATTTGTAAACCCACTTGGTTGGGTAGCTGAGTCAAATTTTGTAAACCCACTTGGTTGGGTAGCTGAGTCAAATTTTGTAAACCCACTTGGTTAGGTAGCTAAGTCAAATTTGTAAACCCACTTGGTTGGGTAGTTGAGTTGAAATGTGTAAACCCACTTGGTTGGGTATTTGAGTCTCATATGTAAATCCACTTGGTTGGATCTTTGATGTAAGTATGAGTCTTTTGTGATAGGAAGTTCATAGAGTCTTGTACTTCGTTGAAAAATATGTTTGAAGATTCAGCATGAACTCAGGGGGAGCTTGGTCACTTCAGTATATATCAGATCTGCAGAACGCTTCTTCTACATGAGGAGAAAAGCGGGAGAGTGTGTTGGTTTTGATCTGCCCTTTGCCCTTGATGTCAAAGGGGGAGAGTGACATGGTGTTTGAATGAAGAGAAAGAATGGTGTCAAAAATGGGGAGAGTGACATGGTGTCATTGTACTCTTAATGTACCTATCTGTTGTGGTAACCAAACACCATCATGGTTGCCATCAAGTCCAAAGGGGGAGATTGTTGGCAATATGATGCAGAGTGTTGTCCTTGAGGGCAACCCACTTAATGCAGATGAAGACGTGAGATTGTTGGCATGTGTTTTCCTTGATGGAAATCCACCTGATGAAGTTATTCTTGACTTGATGGACTTGGTAAATGATGTAAATCTGATGTGATATGATGTTTGTTGGCAATATGATGCTGAGTGTTGTCCTTGATGACAACCCACTTGATAGAGTGTTGTCCTTGAATGGAAACCCACTTGATGAAGATGGTGGCAACCTACTTGATGAAGTTGTGCTTGATAGAATATGTCTTGATGAACTTGTTAAATGATGAAAATATGATGGATCTACAGTGAAGTACAGAATGTAATGATGGAAGAATTGTCAGTATGTGTCAAAGCATGATGAAAAGAGTATGTCTCAAGGAATACGCGGATTTGTCTAAGAAAAGTCGCGTATGCACGCGGGAAATAACGTGCCAAGTCGCGTATAGGAAAAGCGCTCATAGTGCAAAACCAGGGGTAACCACCATGGTATTGACCCATTGTATTGGGTAATGATTCGTCTAAATGACCCCGTCCAGGAATACCATCGGAAGTAATGTGGTTTTGGCTCATGGTATTGATAAAAGGTAAACCTATATAAAGAGAAGAAATTCATTGTGCAAAGGATGAGTGTGGGAGAAAGATGTATGAGCTTGAATGAATACTTCTCTCTGAAGTATATCTGAATGGAAGGGTTATAGTTGAATGATAGATCTGAATGCATGATGCACCAATGAAGAAAGTGATGAAGAAGGGTATCTAGATCTGAAATGTATTTGTACTTGCTAGATCTGTTTATGGAATGATTAGATCTGAGATGAGGCGAACATCTGTCTGAAGTAAAGGGTAAAATCTGTGTGATGTATCTGTTCTGAAGAATTGCAATGACCTAAATGTCTGAAGAACCATATGCTAGTTTGACACGGAAGGAAGCGTGCTTATATCTGGGAATCCCATTTGAAGAAAGCGCATCTGCTGTGATGGTATGTGCGGAAATGTATACGCGGTTTGTAAAGGATGTAAACGGAAGCGCATGTATACGTATATACGCGGTATCAGTGAAAGTAAAGAGAGTATGCAAACTAGGGTTCTGTAAATATGGTGTAAATATAAATCTTGGTTATATATGCATTATACGTATTCTCGGATAAGCCTGTGCAATATCGATTTTGATGTATGATTGAGCTTAAATGTGTGGAGTAGGTCCAGTCTGAAAATATGATGAAAAGTGGCCTGCAAGTTGTGATCTATTCAAGCTATTGGATCCAGTATGAAAATTAATAAAACGTGGTCCATGGTGGTGCTGAGTGTTGTAGCCTTTAGTCGGTAGTTGTAGCTCTAGCCAGTGAAATTTGGTAAATGAGGATCGAGGGTCATAGCTCCCTTGAGAGGTTGGTGGCAAGTAGGGGGTTGGAGCTCCCTTCCAGGAGAGGCTGGTAAACGAGCGTAGGTGGGTGCCTGTGTGCTGGTAGAGTCTGCACCAGCACATATGTTGTAAGATGTTTTCTCTATAATAAAATATTGAAGGCTGAGCAACTGCAGCGGTGGTTTTCTCCCGACTTGGGTTTCCACCTAAAATCCTGGTGTTCATGTGTGATGCTTATGTGTGATGGTTTATTCTGTTCTTACTGCACATGTTTACTGTTTGTTGAACATCTAATGAATGAATGATGGAATGATATAAGTGAAGAATTAATGGCATAATTAGATCTCTGTGTATACGCGAGTTTTATGAAGGATATCCGCGTGTATACGCTAGTTTGGTTCAGCAAAGTAGCGTATGGGTTTTAGAGAGTGAATAAGTAAAAAGTTTTGAGTATGCTCTAATCTTTATTCACCCCCTCTCAATATTTTATCAACACAATAGTGTGTGCAATGCCCACTCCCTCCTCACATGAAACCCCCACAAGGCCGCACTAGTGAAATTTCCAGAAGGCTTTGATCTAGACATGACCTACGAACTAAGAGAGAGGGATCCCCAAACTTTATAAGACATGAAAAGGGGAGTTGTGAGTGCAGAGGCAAACCTGATTGAAGAGAGGGCTAGGATGAGTTCAGAAAAGAGATTGACATTCAAATATGAAACTATGGCCTCAATCTCTTCATCCGATGCCAAAATTGACAGCTTAGTTAGAACAATGGAGAGAATGATAGAGAGGATAAACTTGAACAAAAGAACACCTCCTAGGGAAAATCAACCAAATCCCCAAAACAGAAATAGGAATCCAAAATTTAGAAGAGCCCACCCCAAATCAGATAGAGAGACAATGACCAACAAATTAGGCCTCCTTTCCAAGACAATTATGTGGATGAGGAGGAAAGAGAAACAGAACAACTAGAAGAAAACCATGTAAATTTGATAGGCTTTGACAAGGAGGGTGATGATTTTCTCACAGAAGAAGAACAAGGGTTATTTTCCTCAAATCAAAATGATAGAACAAACTATGAGGAGTCTGAAGAGTATAAGTTGGGATTTGAGAATGGCATAATGGAAATCCATAGAAAATATGATCTTAGGAGTGAGAAAAACCAAGAGGCCTCCAAAACAAACAAACAAGAAACTGTTGTTAAAAATACCCCTGTAAATATAATGAAAAATATAGTAGAGAATAAAACGACCATGGCTAAGAAACCTAATAAAAAAAAAAATAAAACTAGCCAACAAAATGGTGACCCAAGCTGCCCTAGTACCTCCACTAGTGGCCCTGGAAATTCTGCTCAAAATTATAGTCCTAATAAAACTCAACAAACCAAAATTGTTGAAATAACTATGTGCGACAAAACAGATGTAAATGTGCCAAAAACACTAACACCTTTCAGCTTTGAGGGAGATATCGCCAAGATCAAAATAAGCATGCCCCTTGCTGAACTAGTAACTCATGATGTATTTAGGAATCAAGTCTTGAAAGATTTGAATATAGGAAATGAAACTGACTCCTTGAACTAGATTGATGACAAACCAGAGCTGTTTTTTGGACCTGAAGTAGAGAGACATATCAAGAAGGAGTTGTCCCTCCATTCTACGTCAGCTTAAAAATTCATGACAAAATCTTGAATAATGCTATGCTAGACTCTGGAGCCTCACACAATCTCATGCTTAAGGTAGTAATGGATAGATTAGGATTAGAGATAACCAAACCTTGCACAGATTTATACTCTTTCGATTCAAGTAGAGTCAAGTGTTTGGGTCTAATCAAGGATTTTTGTGTCAATCTAGCACAAATACCTACTAAGAGTCTAGTCATGGAAATATTGGTTGCTGACATTCCCCCGAAGTATGGCATGATTTTATCCAGATCATGGGGGGCCAAACTTCAAGGGAATCTCCAAATGGACATGTCCTATGCCACCATCTAAGTTTTTAACCAAACATGGAGGTTGTACTAGGAATCACACATGAAATATATGGTTATCAACCAAGATAGGCCAAACAACACTCCTCTTTATTCCATCCATTAGGATCTTGACTCATTTATCTTGTATAATGATGATGAAATTGACGAACAAGTAAATGAAACTGAGAAATATCTAGGCCTACCACAACAGTCAAACAAAACATTGAATGAGGAACTTGATAGCCAAAACTCTAGCAACCCCAAACAATAGCATAAAGGCGAAGTTGAACTTGAAACGCTTTGGAACATGAGCTTTGATGGCTCCTGTGGCAAAGCTGGTTCGGGAGCTAGTTTCTAGATTCATAACACCAATGAAGGCCACTCCTACAAACTAAACTTTCAATGCAATAACAATATTGTTGAGTATGAGGCCCTTCTCCTCGGTTTACATTTTCTAAAAAAACATAGGAGCCAAGAAAATTTCTGTTCAAGGAGACTCTGAACTGATCATTAGACAAATCAAGGGAGAATATTCTTCCAAGAATCCTAGACTAAGAGAATACCGAAATGCTACCTTGGATATTTTGAAAACTTTTGAGAAGTATGAACTTATATCCATCCCTAGAGCTCAAAAAAACTTGGCTAATGAACTTGCCTTTGCTGCTAGCACATGCCAAATGCCTCATGCTAATGAACAATACACTATCAAAGTGAAGTGCAGACCAGCAGTCCTAGATAACATAGATGACTGGAAAGTATTTGAAAATGACAAACAGATTGAAAATTTCTTGCAGCCCAAAACCAAGTTTGAAATGTTAAAATCAGACTTAATCCATCAAGAAGTTTTCTTTGACAAAGAACAAACCCTCAAAATAGAGCTGCCTTGTAAAATTGACATAAATCTGCTAGAGTATCCTCTTAAGGCAGAATCATTGGTAGATTTAGATCAAAAAGACCTTGAGGAGCTACAATGCAAAGATAACTCATTACCGAGAGGTCTTTCCCCTTTAGAAGAGTTGTTTGACTTTAATGATGTAGCAAGAAAGACAAAAATGAAAACCACAGAAATTGATGTGAAAGAATGTAACATAGGCAGCATAAAAGAACCCAAAATGATCAAGCTCTCCAAAACTCTCCCTCCTCACATAAAACAAAAATATATAGAGTTGTTCAAAGAGTTTAAAGATATTTTTGCATGGGGGTATGAGGACTTGAAGTCCTATGACACAAGAATTATCCAATATAACATTCCTCTCAAGGAAAATTAGAAACCATTCAAACAAAAATTGAGAAGAATAAACCCCGACCTAGTACCTCTTGTTGAAAAATAAATAAAGAAGATGTATGATGTTGGTATCAGAGTCCCACTTAGGTACTCAGAATGGGTTTCCAACATTGTGTCAGTTAGGATGAAAACAGGGGAGATTAGGCTGTGCATAGACTTTATAAACTTAAACAAAGCCTCCATAAATGACAACTACCCTTTACCCAAAATGGATAATATACTACAAAGGGTGGTAGGTTCTAAGAGAATATCATTGCTTGACGTATTTTTAGGTTAAAATCAGGTATTGGTACTGCCAAGTGATTAGCACAAAACTGCTTTCACAACACCTTGGGGCACATTCATGTACGTAAAAATTCCATTTAGGTTGATGAATGTGGGGGCTACTTTTCAAAGGGTCATGGATATAGCTTTTTCTGAATACATAGGCTACTTCATAGTAATTTACCTTGATGACATCATTGTCTATTCTAAAACTGATGAAGAGCACTTAGTTCATTTGTGGAAGGTCTTTGAGAAGTGTAGGAAGTATGGCCTATCATTGAATCCTAAGAAAACATTGTTTGGTCTTCAAGAAGGAAAACTCTTAGGCCACATCATTTCCAAGGAAGGGATAAAGACCAAGAGGATTGAAGGTATACTACAAATTAGCCATCCTAGAAATATTAAAGAGCTGCAACATTTCATTGGAAAGGTAAAATTCCTGAGAAGATTCATTCCTAACCTCGTTGAACTCCTAAGAAATATCAAAAACATGCTGAAAATAGAAGTAGGAGTCAAGTGGACCACAGAAGCCAAACAATCCTTTGAACTGGTAAAACAAGTCCTTACCCCAACACCAGTTCTAATCAACCCTGACCATGCCAAGGATTTCTTCATATTCTCCTTTGCATCCGAACACACTGTTGCTATTGTATTGCTTCAAAATAAAATGATGGGACAAGAACATCCCATAGCCTTCTTCAGCAAAGCATTGATAGATGCTCCTCTAAAATATAACATCATGGAGAAACAATCCTTCGCCTTGATCAAAGCTTTGAATGACTTCAGAGTTTACATTTTGCACTTCCATGTTATTTCTTTTGTCTGTTAGTGCTCGAATCTACCTTAGGCTGAAATAAGGTAAAACTCAAGGCAACATCAAACCAAGCTCAGCCTCGTAGCTAGCCCTACGAGGACAGGAGAGGGCTCTCTCCGGGTCTATCTCGGCAAAAGGTCTTCAAAGGGGCTGAGATGACTTATAATGGATACTGATTTTAGGCTAGTAAATAGATAGGAAGGTTTGATTTAAATTTTTTGGGTTTTTGTTGAAAAAATGGGAAAAACAATTTTGGGCTCGGGGATGAGGCCAGATCTTTGCAGAATTCGAGTTGGGGCAAGGTAGGCAGTAGTCTTGATGCTTTTTGATTATGTGTATGGATGGATCAGAATTACAAGGAGCTGAAGAGGGCAAGGGAGAACAAGGATCCTCTCCAAACTGGCGAAAACATATAAAACTAAACAAATTTAAAGGCAGAGCACTGGAATCAATGGATTCTACCTCATTTACTCATTCATTTAGTTTCAGAAGCAAAAGAAGGGAATGGCATACATTAAAAATTTAAAGAACTTACAAATAACTGAGAGAACACACCATCAAAACTGAAAGCCACAAGAATCCCAACAGGTGCTGCAAAACCTCTGATCTTTCCTTAGCCAAAATGCAGAAAATATGTACAATAGTGTGCCAAACTTTTCCCAAGAGTCCAACCTGTCCAACCTCTGAAAATGATTGAGAAAATACATCATATAGACCATCCTAACCCCTTCCCATGCCTCTAGGGGTCGAATTCCTCCTTCTAGGAGCAGTTTCAACCAATTCTAAACAAGGAGCTAAAAACTAGGTAGCCAAACAACCTGCCTCTAAAAGGAAGGAAACTGATTCATTCACTTGATTTTCACTTTTTTGTGAGTGAATCATCTAGAATAGGTAAAAGTGAGTCAAAGTTACATTAAAACCACAAAATTACATCAAGATAACTCAAAAATTACATCCACAATCAAAACTGGTCCAACTGGACAAAATTCTGAGCTGGAAGATGAAAAATTAGCCAATTTTCTCTATGCACCGCGCGCCTGAGCTCTATGCGTTGCGCACCTTTCAGCCTGTTTTTGGGGCACTTCCCGGCATCAAAATCAAGCTCATGATAGCTTGTTGGAAAGATTTGGATGTCTGCTATCCAACCCAGTGGAATTTCCCAATTTGGAGCTCATTTTCCCCTCCAAAACTTCATTCTCCCACAAGTACTTCCTGCTGGTGCAAAAGGTGGCAGAAAGGTGATTTTCATGGTGTTTTTGGCCCTTTTGATCATCCAGAACTTGATGAAATGCTTCAGCCATTTCTGAGCATGCATAAATTACCATGAAAAATCCAAAAATACAAATTTTTCCTCCAGCAAGTGTCCCAATCATAAGCGCGCGTCGTGACGCGCTACGCGTTGGGCTGAAAAACCTGTTTTGAGACCAAAATTTTCAAAAATGACAAAAACTTCTTCAAATTTGCTCAAATTCGGAGTGAATACCCTCCATCATGTATCATGCTCAGCCAACGAAGCCTTGGCCAAAATCCGGAGTGGATCAGGCCTCTTTCGCCGTTTCAGTGCTCTGCTCAACCTCCTCTTCAGAATCTTCATTTTTGCTTTGCAGACGTGCATGCGGGCCCAATAATGACCTTTCATGTGACGGAGCATGTCTTTGTCTCTATTTGCCTTTGCCAACAACTTCTCCAGATGAATGTTAACATGTGTGAGGCATGTCTCTCGCTCAATTGGTGTCATGTCACCGGGTCTCTTCCAGGCCAATTGTCGATCTTCACGGATTCGCCGGAGCTCTACAAGTGTGTGTTGATCTTCTAGCTGTTTGTTACGCTGCTTCAGGTAGTTTATCACCCACTGAGCTCTCTGCAACTTAACATTCAGCGTGTCAATCTCAGCCTTCTGCTCCTGGACGATCTCTTTCAGTTTCGAGCTAGGAGAGCTCGCATCAACATCAATCAATGTGAATTCAGTATCTTGGCCTCCTGAGGGGCCCTCATCGTGCATAGGCCTCTTGCCTCTGTCCTGAATCTGTACCTGTGCTGAAGTCAAAGGCGAGACCCCTTCCACCCCGGGTGGAGATAATACTCGCGCTGCTGATGAAGTCAACGAGACCCCTTCCACCTCGGGTGGAGATAGTACTCATCGTGTAGCTGCAAATAAGGCTCTGTGGCCTCGCTGATATGTCACATACACTGGAGCACTGATATGCTCGGTCTCAGGAATGTCAAACTGGCGTGAAGGCTCTCCCTCATCATGAACTACCTCGGGAGGCGGCTGTGATGCTGAGAAGAAGTCACGGGAGATTAAATCCTCCCAAGCAATGCCCTGCTATGTCAACTGATGTACCACCATGATTTTGATTAGCGCGTAATGATATATACTGCTATGCTGCTATGCTGGGGTCTTCTTCTGTACAGGAAATGTCATCCACTCTATGTTGCGATACATGAAGTATGGAATTCTCATCATACGTACCCTCGTGAAATGCATCAACAAACGGATATGGTATGCATAGAGGCGCGAGAATATGCCCTCGCAACTGAAATATCGAATGATGAGCTTCATCAATGGTGCAAACTCATCCTTCAGAAATCTGAATGGAAATACCCTGCTCATCTGCCTCATATACCCAGGTTTGATGTATGGCTCATAGTAGGATTTCTCTAGCTGCTGTCGTTTGTTCCATTCCTCTCCTATGTTTGGTATCCCGGTGGCCTGAGCAATGATCTCTGGTGACAGAATGAAGTTAACTCCGGCAAGGTTTACCTAGCCATCATGTAAATGTAGAAAAAATAGACGAGCTAGCTCATGATGATGTTGGGTTTGTGAAATCATCTCACAGTACTGGAAACATGACTGATGCTGGAAACAATCCATTGCAAGCGGGCAAGCCTGCAATTGAGCCAAAGAAGTAGGCTCCTCCCTGACATGCCTACCACTTTTGCCACTTTTGTGAGACCTCCGTGGCACATTAACCTCTGTTGTGGAATCACTATCATACTCCTGCTCATAAATTGAATCCGTCTCTGACATGGCGCTGAAATCAAGATGTTTTCAAAATATATGCTGATATAGGTATAGTGAAAACAAGAGTTCAGTGTATGCTCTAATCCCGAATGTGTCACATGTGTATCAAAGTGTTATAGGAAAGCCACAATGATAAAGGTTCTGTCAAATGAGTTTGAATGGAAAACAGTCACTTCTTTGACTACATGGGGATTTGGACAAGTGAGTAGGAAGGAGTGTAATGTAGTGTAGGACAAGGAATAGCCCTTGCAATGATAGTTAGGCTTTGTCAATGGAGAATGGGGAATAGTGAATATGGGACTGTGTTACAATATAAATGATAAACAGTGTGACAATGACAATGGTAATGACAACAATGATTTGAATAGGAGAGAGAGAACGTGAGGCTATGGTAAACCACAAGCGATGACACCAATAATAATAGAGAGCATGGGCATATATATCAATAACACAAGTTTGGAAACCCCCACAATACCATTAACATGTCTTTCAAAACCCTAGGGAGTGACTTTAGACCACATCAAACACTTGTTTTTCCATTTTCGAAATACCATAACATGTCCATGATTCACTAAGTAAGCATGAATAACTTACTTGCAAGAAAAATGAGGTAATTTGGCATGAATCTGGGCGAAGGAGTAAAAATTTTTGGCCCTGAAACTCTACGCGTCGCGTGCATGCCCAGTGCGCCGCGCGCTGTGTATGCGTCGCACGTGTGCAAAAATGCACGGGCCTGTGATACCCAATGCGTCGCGCACCTTGTGTGCGTCGCGCGCCACCTGTATGCGCCCCGCGCACTTCCACTTCGACTTCCACGGCTTTGAAAACAAGTTTTCGCCCTTCCAATCTCCAATTCGAACTTTGCTTTGGGAATTTGTGAAAATGAATTGTCCTCCATGGTTTATATAGGTTGAAAAATATCTCATAAGAATCAGATTTGATTTTAATTTTCTCCATAACCCACTTTGTAATGTTTGGCAATCTTGGCACTTTATCATTTAATGCAATTCTGTCTTTTGGCTTTTCACTTTTTTTTTCTAAGTTTTGGACTGATGTAATGATTTTTGCAGGGATTTTGGCATTTTGACTTTGGCAAAGAACAGAGGCTGCTTTGAACTTTTTATGGTGGAACAAATACATAATTATTACAAAAAATAAATTTGACAGTTTCTAGTTCAAAACAGAGTTTTGGACTAGAAATGTCTTCAAATGTTTTTGAGAATAAAAATATGAAATAGGAACCTTTTCAAAACCAACCTCATGGCCTGCGGGCTTTTATTACATGTATCAAAAGACTGAAAACCCTAGACTCTAGGACTAAAGACTCTTTTTGACGAAAATAATCATTTATGACCATGAATGACGTGACCTGAACTTTGATGATTTTTGAGGAGTTTTAATTAGCCCTGCAGGTACAAGCATGAGGAAACACAAGACGACCAGACCCTCTCGTCAGTCAATGGCATGCCCCTAGCGAAATGCAACGAAGTGAAGTGAGCGAGACACCTAAAAATGATATGCAAAAAGCAAAATGATCTCTGACGGAGGGCTGTAAGGACCGACTCTAACATTGGCTCCAATGGGGATGGTGGCTCCAAGGAGATGCCAAGAACGGCAGATCTCTGGGGGAGTCAGACAGTGCCTTCATCCATTGGGCGATGGAGTCATTATTTCAACAGATAACACAAAACCTCAGACACATTTATTGACTGAAAACTTTGACTGAAAACTGACTGAGACTGACTCAACTTTCAAACTAAAAAGAATGATAAGACCAACTTGACAAACCTCAAACCACCTAACCTCCATCTCCAGAATTATAGCCTTCGCTTCGGGCCCCAGACTGAAGAAAAGAGATTAGTACACACTTGCGATGAAACAAAAGTAGAATGATATATACAATGATGATGAAATCAGCAGAAAATACTCAGAAGTGGTATCGTTTGAGCAGCCGACCATTGATCGGCCCTCCAGGACAATCATCCCCATTCATTTCCTTGAGAAGAAAGGGGTTTTGACCACGATAAATTGCAATCTTAAAAGGACCCTTCCATAGGTTTTCAAATTTGCCGTGCTTTCCCTTATCTTCATTTAGAGCATCCCACTTCAAAACCACCTCATCCAGCTGAAACTTATCTGCTTTTGCCTTCCTGTCATAGATCTTCTTTATGCACTCCTCCAATTTGAATGTATTTTGAAAGACCTCCTCCCGTGTCTACTGTAAATGAATCATCTGATTTATCCTTCGCTGCATAGGATCTTCCTCACTACCAGCTTCCTGAAGCAATTTGACTACCGGGACAGCAAGAGAAGTGGGAAAAACTGTGTCTGTCCCATACACCAACTCGAAAGGAGACATGCCAATAGATTTTCTCTGACTTACCCTATCGGCCCAAAGTGCATTCACTAATTTCTTGTGCCAGCCCTTTTTATTGATTTCCAGCAATTTCTTAATGATATTTACCAAAGACTTATTTGAAGATTCCGCCAAGCCATTTCCTTGAGGATGGTAGGCAGTCGAATGTCCCAAGCTGATGTTGTAATTATAGCAAAATTCAACCATCCTCTTTGACTTGAAGGCCGCTGCATTATCTGTGATTATCTTACTAGGACACCCAAAACGTGACAGAATATTGTTTTCAAGAAAAGAGATAATTACCGCATATGTGGCTTGTCGAGTGGGAATCGCCTCGATCCACTTCGTGAAGTAATCCGTTGCTGTCAATATCCATCTATGCTGTCCGAAAGATGCCGGATGGATTTCCCCAATGAAATCGAACCCCCACTGCTGAAATGGTGCACTGACTTCAATTGGTTTGAGAGGCAAAGGCTGTAGTTTATGTTTCCCTTCGAAAATTTGACATTCGTGACAATTCTTAACAGCCTTATATACATCAGAAAATAAAGAAGGCCAATAGTAACCTGCCCTTAGAATCTTATTCGCTGTGGTTTTCCAAAATAGATGGCCCCCGCAATCTCCTCTATGAAAGTCCTCCAAAACTCTTTTGGCTTCTTCCTCTACCAAACAATTCAATAACATTCCACCAGGGTCTTTCCAATATAATGCAGAATTCAATATGCAAAAATTTGCAGCCCTCAACTTCAAGGTTCTACTCTTATTTCTAGGCATCCCGGGTGGTGGAGACAAATTCTGAAGTACGTATAAAATGTCAGCATACCAAGGGGAAGAAACAAAAATATCAGATACCTGAAATGCTGTACTCTCCTCATCTTCATCAGACATGGCAGCGATCAAATTTATATCTAGAGCATGCAGATTTGTTTCAGCCATGAGCTTGGCTAGTCCTTGTCCTTTGATCAACTTGGTCGGTTTAATCTCCACATCATATTCTAACAACGCAGCGATCCACTTACCCCGTCTTCCTTCTGGATCTGCCTGTACCAAAACATCTTTAACTGCTGCGTTAGGAACGTATGCTATAATGTGGGAATGCAGTATATACACACGGAAATATTTCAAGGCCTTTACAAGCGCAAGTGCTTGTTTCTCAATAATGTTGTATTTCAATGCTCCGTCCCTTATAATCCGACTGAAAAAAGAAATGGGCTTCTCAACTCCATCCCTTTTTTGCATTAAAACAGCTACCAATGTGTGCTCAGAAGCAAACGAAAACAAAATGAAGTCCTGTGTGTAGTCCGGGCTGATTAAAATAGGGGCTGAAGAAAGAGCTAACTTTACCAAATTGAATGATTTCACAGCCTCTTCTGTCCACTTTACCTGACTGTCCTTTTTCAGCATGTTCGTAATTTCTCTAAGATGCTCAGCAAGATTTGGAATGAAACGACGCAGAAAATTCATTTTACCATTAAATGACTGTATTTCTTTCTTGTTCCGGGGCTGTTCAATTTGCTGGATGGCTTCAACACGTGCAGGGTCAACACGAATGCCGTCTTTCGATATGATGTGGCCAAGGAGTTTGCCTTCATCCATGGCAAACAGGCTCTTTTTCGGATTCAGCGAAATGCCATATTTTCTGCACTTCTGGAAAACAACTTTCAGGTGATACAAATGTTCTTCATCAGAATTTGAAAACACAGTCAAATCATCAAGGTAAACAACCAAAAATACATCTTTCTCATTGGCGAAAGCCATGTCCATTGCACGCTGAAAAGTGGCACCTGCATTTTTCAAACCAAACGACATCTTGGCATAATGAAACGTTCCCCATGGAGTGGTGAACGCAGTTTTATCACGATCATCCTCATGCACTAAAATTTGATTATATCCTGAATAGCCGTCGAGTAGTGACATCCTTGATGCTCCAACTACTCGCTGCAATATATGGTCCATTTTTGGCAGCGGATAATTGACTTTTAATGACACCTTATTCAAATTTATGAAATCAATACACAAACGGATCTCACCTGTCTTTTTTCTCACGGGCACCAAATTTGATATCCAATCAGAAAATCTGATAGGCACAATGATTCCTGACTTATACAACCTGTTTACCTCTTTTTCAATCAATGGTAGCAGCTTCGGATTGATTCTCCTCAGCTTCTGACGGAAAGGCTTCTGATTTGGTTTAATAGGGATAGTATGTTGAATGATATTAGTGTCATATGTTTTTAAATCTGAGTAATCCCACGCAAAAGCATCAGCAAATGAAGACAACAATCTCACATACTCCGCTCTTACCTCCGGTGACAATGACTTGGATAACTTTACCATCTTGGGATTTTCAGCTGTCCCAATATTTACTTCTTCAACACCTTTTTCAGTCAGCCTCAATGTCGGTTTGCGGGCTACATCGTCTTGATCAAAGAGTTCCTCTAAAGGAATCAATCCTTTAGGAATGATGTTATCTTTAAGTTGCATCACTTCCATTTGATTTATTTGTATATCATCATTACCATCATCATGTTCTGTATCTATGGAGGTATCTTTAAACTTACCCTTGTTTTGCAGAAAATCACTAATCTCCTCGTCGTCCTGAAAAACTTGCCAACATCTCTGATTGTCCGGAACGGTAGGGCGGTGCTTCACATGGATCTCGAACTTGTTGCTGGAATTCATTGGGATTTTTAAATTTCTTGTTGCCTTAGCAAGTCCATCAGCAACACCATTTTGGATGCGAGGCACACACGTCAAGGTATAATCTGAAAATAACTTCAAAATGTCTAAAACTGCATTACGATAAGCCCTCATGTGAGGATGCTTGGTTTGAAACTCACCCTTTACTTGTTTTATCACCAACTCCGAATCACCATAGACTGCAATTATTTTCGCTTTCAGCTTTCTTAGAATATTTAGGCTAGCAATCAGAGCCTCATACTCCGACTCATTGTTAGAACAGTCAAATGCTAGTTTTTAGGAACATACTCTCACATTGCTCGGGACCTTATTCGGAGCGAAAAATGGACTGCGTATCCAAAAACCAATTCCAGCACCATCACTACCCACTGCGCCATCGAAATCCATGGTCCAAAGACCATCTTCATCATCCTCTAAGTGTTGAAATTGCGCCAGCTCTGTTTTTTCTGTTTGCTGCCCATCGTCTTTAGCTAATTGCTCAACAGTAGCTTGCTTTTCTCGTCTTTCTTTCTGCAGAACTTCTCTAAAATTCTCGGTGATCTCTGGTATATCTTCTTCCTGAACTAACTGACTATCTATATCATTAAAAATATCATCAAACAAAACAAAAGACTCTAAGTCGATATGTACATAATTTACAGGATGATTGATTGGTTTCTCCTTGCTTGTTATCATGTATTTCATCTTATGTTCTCGATATAGCTTTCTCATTTGGCCAAAGACAGGGATTGTTGCATAGGAGAAATCTAACTGTAGTGTACCTTTCAACTTTGCTCCCCAAGATCTAGAAAGGAGCATCCCAAATCGAGGAGGAATGTCCGCCACAACCACATCCATCAAGACATTCTTCGCAGGAATTTGATCTAAACTTACAACCAAATCTTTGATGAGTCTGATACATCTCACGCGGCTGGAATCAAATGAATAAAAATCATGGTATTTCCTTGTAATATCTAAACCCAACTTTTCCATGATCGCCTTTGGCATAAGATTGTGCGAAGCACCAGAATCGAACATGGCATTGTGCAATACATATTCATGCAACCTCAAACTGATATAAAAGGGCGGAACATCACTGTAAGGGGACTCACCATATAAAGCAAGCCCAAATATCAATTCGGGCTGATCATCTTCAATATTTACCGTGTCAAACATTGGATCAAAATTCAGAATTTTAGAAACTTGACCTCGATAGCTGCTGTTCTTCATAATTTCTGTCAAAGGAATAGATACCTTCAATTTGGAAATTTCATTCTCCAAACTAAAAGCTGAAACTCTTTCAACCTCTTTGACTGGAACTTCTTTCTTTTCAGCCTTATCTTTCATCATGTTTGAATGACTTGACTTTTCTGCTGATGATGATTTATTAGCTGCAGGATCAATCGTCTCTTTTCCTTTCTTCTGTGGTATAGGTGAATCCATCTTTGGTGCTGAAGCCTCTTTTCTCTTCTGAATTGGGTTTATGGGCACATCTCTGTTTCTCAATGACTATTACTTCTGCTGAGCGGACAAAGCATTCATATACCCTCTTTGGTATTCATCTGATTCTTCCTCCAGAGCTGCATCATTTGCTAAAATAAAATCCTCATCTTTCTGTGCAGTTGAACTTTCTCCATATTCTTCATCCTCAGTGATGTAAATGGGCAGATCATCGGGAGTAAAAAATTGGTTTTTCTCCCCTATTACATCATCGTCATCGTCTGAATCTTGACTCACAAAATTCTGCAGAAGAGGTGTTTTAACTTGCTGCTGGGTTGCCGGCTCTTGTGCTCTCTGTTCACGCTGCTTAATTCTGAACTGTGGCTACTGCTGGCCACGGTAGTTGGGATTACGAATCTTCGTTTCTGGCTTGTCAAGCGTCATTCTTTTGAACATTTTTTCCATCTCACGAAGCAAGTGTTGTTCTGATGCAGATGTGGAAGCTTCTTCTTTTATGGTCACTCTCTTTTCTGCTTTCAACCGGGCTCTCTTATCATTCAGATTCGCCTCAACACTAACAGCAATCTTCTGCATATCTTCCAAGGTAGGTGGATCTCTGTCACGTAGTGAATAAGCCATCTCCAGATCAAAACCATCCGGGAATTTAAGGAGAGCTGACTTTCTAGATGGTCTTAAGTCATCTGGAATTGCATTATACACTGTATTGAATCTGATAATATAACCCTGAACGGACTCACCAGGATTACTTTTGATGCTGGTATACTCAGAAGTAATTTGCAGCGGATCTTTTTTCATCTCCCACCGATCTAGGAATTGTGTCTGAAGCTCTTGTAATGTATTGATACTTGCGGGCTGTAGAGCTCTGAACCATTTACGAACCTCACCTCCAAAAGTCTGGGCGAACAACCTCATGGACACATTCTCTTCATCTATTTCATGTAGGTCCAAGAAATCTGTCATTATAATAATACGATGCTAAGCGGATATACTCTGTGGAGTTCCATCAAATATTGGAATCTTACTCTGATAATCAGCAGGCATAGGATCCAAATTTGCAGGTAAAACAATAAGTGCGAATCTAGCAGCCATGGCTCTTGGCGGATTTATAATCTGCTGTCTTGGAGAAACAGGTGGAATGGGAGCAGTGGATGAACGAGGTGTATGCGGTGGAGATGGAGGAGGAACTACTGCTGATTGTTGATCAGAGATCTCAGGCTGTACAGGAATGGTAGGGATAAAGCGAGGTTCAGTGGGAATTCATGAACCGGATGCAATTTTAGATGGACCAAGAGTTTGTGAAGCAGATTCAATGAATTCAGGAATGTTGGTTGCCACAATGGAGTTTTGAAGATTTAGAATATAATTATCAATAGATCTATTTGCTTGTTCAACTTCTAGATACTTGATGAACTCGGGATTGATGACGGTAGAACCAGTAGCACTTTCGGATTTGGTTTCAAACAATGATAACTCGAACTGATCGTCAAACTCAATATCTTCAATGTATTCAAAAACAGTGGGGTATGAGTGAGATTTGACCAAAGGAATGATGGGAGCTTCTCGACGGAAAATTCTTGGGATTAGGTTGGGGTTTTCATATACTGGAGGCGGATTTGGATCAGGATTTGATCTAGTATGCCTTTTTGAAGCCAGTGTATTTATCTATTCAAAAAAACCAAAGGACACAACCGATTATTTTCAGCCTATCGACTTCTAGACTCAATCATCCAAAAGTATAGAGAGAACAAGTGTACTGGGGTAATTTGCAAATCAAGTGCTGCATTCACAAGCTAAACCAGAGATCGACTGAAGCAGCGTTTATCTACTTCCGCTTATGCATAGAAAAAGCATTTCAAAAGCTACTTGGCGTGACTTCAGACTCCGTCTATAACTCATGAAATGAACACATAAAAAAGAAAACCATTGAGATTTTAATCCCCAGTATGGTCGCCACTATGTTAGTGCTCGAATCTACCTTAGGCTGAAATAAGGTAAAACTCAAGGCAACATCAAACCACGCTCAGCCTCGTAGCTAGCCCTACGAGGACAGGAGAGGGCTCTCTCCGGGTCTATCTCGGCAAAAGGTCTTCAAAAGGGGCTGAGATGACTTATAATGGATACTGATTTTAGGCTAGTAAATAGATATGAAGGTTTGATTTACTTTTTTTGGGTTTTCATTGGAAAAATGGGAAAAACAATTTTGGGCTCGGGGATGAGGCCAGATCTTTGCAGAATTCGAGTTGGGGCAAGGTAGGCAGTAATCTTGATGCTTTTTTATTATGTGTATGGATGGATCAGAATGTCAAGGAGCTGAAGAGGGAAAGGGAGAACAATGATCCTCTCCAAACTGGCGAAAACATATAAAACTAAACAAATTTAAAGGCAGAGCACTGGAATCAATGGATTCTACCTCATTTACTCATTCATTTAGTTTCAGAAGCAAAAGAAGGGAATGGCATACATTAAACATTTAAAGAACTTACAAATAACTGAGAGAACACACCATCAAAACTGAAATCCATAAGAATCCCAACAGGTGCTGCAAAACCTCTGATCTTTCCTTAGCCAAAATGCAGAAAATATGTACAATAGTGTGCCAAACTTTTCCCAAGAATCCAACCCTGATAGTGTCTCAGAAATTACATCATATAGACCATCCTAAGCCCTTCCCATGCCTCTAGGGGTCTAATTCCTCCTTCTAGGAGCAGTTTCAACCAATTCTAAACAAAGAGCTAGAATCTAGGCAATCAAACAACTTGCCTCTATAAGCTAGGAAACTGATCCATTCACTTAATTTTCACTTTTTTAGTGAATGAATCTTCTAGAATAGGTAAAAGTGAGTCAAAGTTACATTACAACCACAAAATTACATCAAGATAACTCAAAAATTACATCCACAATCAAAACTGGTCCAACTGGCCGAAATTCTGAGCTGGAAGATGAAAAATTAGCCAAAAATCTCTATGCGACGCGCGCCTGAGCTCTATGTGTCGCGCGCATTTCAGCCTGTTTTGGGGGCACTTCCTGGCATCAAAATCAATCTCATGATAGCTTTTTGGAAAGCCCTGGATGTCTGCTATCCAATCCAAGTGGAATTTCTCAATTTGGAGCTCATTTTCCCCTCCAAAACTTCATTCTCCCACAAGTACTTCCTGCTGGTGCAAAAGGTGGCAGAAAGGTGATTTTCATGGTGTTTTTGGCCCTTTTGATCATCCATAACTTGGTGAAATGCTTCGGCCATTTCTGAGAATGCATAACTTACCATGAAAAATCCAAAAATACAAATTTTTCCTCCAGCAAGTGTCCCAATCATAAGCGCGCGTCGTGACGCGCTATGCGTTGGGCTGAAAAACCTGTTTTGAGACCAAAATTTTGCAAGATGACAAAAAATTCTTCAAATTTGCTCAAATTCAGAGAAAATACCCTCCATCATGTATCATGCTCAGCCAATGAAGCCTCGGCCAAAATCCAGAGTGGATCAGGCCTCTTTCACCATTTCAGTGCTCTGCTCAACCTCCTCTTCAGAATCTTCATTTTTGCTTTGCAGACGTGCATGCGGGCCTAATAATGACCTTTCATGTGACGAAGCATATCTTTGTCTCTATTGGGCTTTGCCAAAAACTTCTCTAGATGAATTTTAACATGCGTGAGGCAAGTATCTCGATCGGCCGGTGTCATGTCAACTGGTCTCTTCCGGGCCAATTGTCGATCTTCACGGATTCGCCGCAGCTCTACAAGTGTGTGTTGATCCTATAGCTGTTTGTTACGCTGCTCCAGGTATTTTATCACCCACTGAGCTCTCTGCAACTTAACATTCAGCGTGTCAATCTCGGCCTTCTGCTCCTGGATGATCTCTTTCAGTTTCGAGCTAGGAGAGCTCGCATCAACATCGATGAGTGTAAAGTCAATGTCTCGGCCTCCTGAAGGGCCCTCATCGTGCACTGGCCTCTTGCCTCTGTCCTGAACCTATACCTGTGTTGATGAAGAAGGCGAGACCCCTTCCACACCATGTGGAGATAGTACTCGTCGTGTAGTTGCAAATAAGGCCCTGTGGCCTCGCTGATATGTCACATACACTGGAGCACTGATATGCTCGGTTTCAGGAATATCAAGCTGGTGTGAAGGCTCTCCCTCATCATGAACTACCTCGGGAGGCAGCTTTGGCGCTGCAAAGAAGTCACGGGAGATGAAATCCTCCCAAGCAATGCCCTGCTGTGTCCGCTGATGTACCACCATGATTTTGATCAGTGCGTAATGATATATGCTGCTATGCTGTTGTGCTGGGGTCTTCTTCTGTACAAGAAATGTCATTCGCTCTATGTTGCGATACATGAAGTATGGAATGCTCATCATATGTAACCTCGTGAAATGCATCAACAAATGGATATGGTACGCATAGAGGCGCGAGAATCTGCCCTCGCAACTGAAATATCGAATGATGAGTTTCATCAATGGTGCAAACTCATCCTTCAGAAATCTGAATGGAAATACCCTTCTCAGCTGCCTCATATACCCAGGTTTGATGTATGGCTCATAGTAGGATTTCTCGAGCTGCTGTCATTTGTTCCATTCCTCTCCTATGTTTGGTATTCTGGTGGCCCGAGAAATGGTCTCTGGTGACACAATGAAGTTTACTCCGGCAAGGTTTACACGGCCATCATGTAAATGTAGAACAAATAGGCGAGCTAGCTCATGATGAAGCTGGGTTTGTGAAATCATCTCACAGTACTGGAAACATGACTGATGCTGAAAACAATCCATTGCAAGCGGGCAAGCCTGCAATTGAGCCAAAGAAGTAAGCTCCTCCCTGACATGCCTACCACTTTTGCCACTTTTGTGAGACCTCCGTGGCACATTACCCTCTGCTGTGGAATCACTGTCATACTCCTGCTCATAAACTGAATCCGTCTCTGACATGGCGCTGAAATCAAGATGTTTGCAAAATATATGCTGATATAGGTATAGTGAAAACAAGAGTTCAGTGTATGCTCAAAGCCCAAATGTGTCACATGTGTATCAAAATGTTATAGGAAAGCCACAATGATAAAGGTTCTGATAAATGAGCTTAAATGGACAACAGTCACTGCTTGACTACATTGGGATTTTGACAAGTGAGTAGGAAGAAATATAGTGTAGTGTACAGCCCTTGCAAGGATAATTAGGCTTTGGAGAATGGGAATAGTGAATATGGGACTGTGTTTGTCAATGGAGAATGGGAATAGGTGAAGACTGTGTTACAATATAACAGATAAACAAGCAGGACAATGACAAGGGTAATGAATAGCAGTGATTAAATAGCAAAGAGAGAGTGTGAGGCTAAGGTAATAAGCAGGGACACCACTGACAGCAGATGGTATGAACATATATATCAATAACACAAGTTTGGAAACCCCCACAATATCATTAACATTTGTTTCAAAACCCTAAGAAGTGAATTTGCAATGAACCTAGGGTTTGCATTTCACCACATCAAACACTTGTTTTTCCATTTTCGAAATACCATCACATGTCCATGATTCACTAAGTAAGCATGAATAACTTGCAAGCAAAATGAGGTAATTTGGCATGAATCTGGGCGAAGGAGTAAAATTTTTTGGCTTTGAAACTCTACGCATCGCGCGCTTACCCAGTGCGCCGCGCGCGGTATGTGCATCGCGCGCGTGCAAAATTGCACGGGCCTGTGATGCCCAATGCGTCGCGCGCCTTATGTGCGTCGCGCGCCTCCTGTTTGCGCCGCGTGCACTTCCACTTCACCTCCATGGCTCTGAAAACAAATTTTCGCCCTTCTACTCTCCAATTCGACCTTTGCTTTGGGAATTTGTGAAAATGACTTGTCCTCCATGGTTTATATGGGTTGAAAAATATCTCATAAGAATCAGATTTGATTTTAATTTTCTCCATAACCCACTTTGTAATGTTTGGCAATCTTGGCACTTTATCATTTAATGCAATTCTGTCTTTTGGCTTTTCACTGTTTTTCTGAGTCTTGGACTGATGAAACTGATTTGATTTTTGCAGGGAATTTGGCATTTTGACTTCGGCAAAGACCAGAGGCTGCTTTTGAATTTCTTATGGTGGAATAAATACACAATTATTACAAAAAATAAATTTGACAGTTTCTAGTTCAAAACAGAGTTTTGGACTAGAAATGTCTTCAAATGTTTTTGAGAATAAAAACATAAAATAGGAACCTTTTCGAAACCAATCCTAATGGCCTGCGGGCTTTTATTGCATGTATCAAAAGACTGAAAACCCTAGACTCTAGGACTAATGACTCTTGTTGACAAAAATAATCATTTATGACCATGAATGACGTGACCTGAACTTCAGTGATTTTTGAGGAATTTTTAATTAGCCCTGCAGGTACAAGCATGAGGAAATACAAAATGACCAGACCCTCTCGTCAGTCAATGGCATGCCCCTAGCGAAATGCAACGAAGTGAAATGAGCGAGACACCTAAAAATGATATGCAAAAAGCGAAATGATCTCTGACAGAGGGCTGTAAGGACCGACTCTAACACATGGTAGTATTGAAGTCTCCACCAAGGATACAATTTTCCCCATTCTTAGAGTCTTTGAGCTCCATCAGGGATTTTCAACAATATTTTTTCTCACAGAAGTGAGTAGGCATGTATACATTTATGATAATGAAAGGATGCTTAAGTTCAATATGAGTAAATGAGGTTTCTATCCAACGAGTGGATTTAGTGGAGCTTATCAGGTTGAGTTTTTCTGGATTCAACAGTGTGCACAATCCTCCTGAGGCTCCACGTGAACTTACTGTCTCAATATTACTTTGTCACCAAATATTGTTATGGGATGAGTGAAGATTATTCTCATCCAATTTTTCCTCTTGCAAAAGTGTGATGTCTTGATTCTCTTTTTTTTATCAAGGATTTAACTTCCCTTAATCTTCTTTATGTTTTGAGGTGCCTATAGTTCCAAGAGATTATATTCATTAATCACTTTTTTGGGTTACTTGTGCGCTTTCTAGGGCCCATGTTATTTCCTTTTTTCCCTCCTCATCCTTTGTTTCCAACACCAACTAGATATCGAGGGATTGTGTGCTGGAACCCAAGTTCCCTGTATTTTTATGTCTTTTCTTTTTTGATTTCCATGCTTGTATTTCTCCCCGGTATTTTCCCTTTTCCACCTACCTTATTTGTCCTAGCTATTTCTGGGAGATATTCCACAAAGTTGGGATGCATTGTAGTGCCCAAGCCTTCCTTTGATGATTGGAATCCTTCTTCACCCTCTTCCTTAGAAGAGGACTCTTCATAGTTGCTCGAAGATTCAATACTTGAGCTTGTTAGTTTTAGACTTTTGGAAGGTTTAGTTTTGGGGTGCTACAAGACTCCTAAGGACTTCTGAGTGACCAAACCAATGGGAGTAGCCACATCGACAGATCCAGAAAACACTTCCACCAAATTTGGAGAAGTTCCCAACACTTCGAAGGGGTTCTATTGATCCAACCCTTGAGCCAAATATGGACTAACCCATGGGGGAGTGGGGGGGGGCCCACCCCTAAGGGCCAAATGGGTTTTAGAGGGGCCCAAATGATGCAGATGCTGAGAGTTTTTTATCCTTTTAATATGCTTCCATTTTTCATTCAGTTCTTCTCCAGGCAACACTGGAGCCTCCTAGTATTTGGGACAATTTTTGGAAAAGTGTCCGTATTCATGACACAATTCACTTGAAGGAAGTTGGTCATAGTCCACTTCCTGAATGTGAGACCAACTATCCATACAGAGATTAACAACTGCCAAGAGGC